>ML822183.1:50321-71491 GCA_009831015.1 Picea engelmannii | reverse complement strand
GAGGAACAGATCAAAGAGCCTTGGAAGGCTAGGCTACACTTCATCAACTTTCAACCAATGATTGAAGACCAAAAGATAGAGATTGACCTCATCTTGAGGATCTCTTCCTAGTTTTTTGTAAATTTAGTTTACTTTCTGTTTTTAGAAAATCAGATCCATTGTTTTAGGATATGATAACTAAATTGTAAAGCTATAAAGCTACAAAAGGAAGATGAATGAAGGGGTTCCATCTTGGATACAATTTGGCATATGTACTAAGACTCTTATCTTGATATGAATGGCAGTCTTCTTTTGCTACCATTGTCAGATTTTCTCATGTGTTACATTGCTCTGTAATTTGATTCAATTTAGCTCAGCTATTAAGAACTGCCATCTTCTTATTTAGCTCATAAATTTGAATTGAATGATCTCTTGCTATCTTGTATGACCCTGCATGTTAATGACTACTAGAATAGTGTTCTTCATATCCCATTTCAATTACTGTATCTGATTATTGGTTTCTAAAGGCACTGGCTCATTTGGATGCATGATAAGTTGTTCTTCTCATTAAGCCCTTGAGTTATCCCATTGATCCACACTTTGATTATTTATAATTTCTTAAGTTACCAAGCATTCTTAGCCTACAACCCTAAGGAATTTCTTGGAGTGATAACAACATGATTAATATTGGCCCACTGTGATGAGGATCAAAGGGAAGGTGTCCCCCTGGCATAGTACCCCCTTATGGGAGTGTTTCTAGATGTGTCTGCCCTTTCCAAGTCACACGTGCCTGCTTGTACTAACTTGCGGGCTATTGGCACTGGCTACACACCATTTGTGTTAAAAATGATGGAATTATGGCTCTCACCAAGTGGAGTAGTTAACAATTTTTTTTCTTTGATAAATAAAGAAAAAACCTCAAAGACTTTAATCTTGTTACTCTCCTCCAACTTATCAGATAATAAAGTCATCATTTAAATTACTTTAAAATCTTTTATTTTCCATATAATTCAATTAACAATGTTTTTCTTTTAAATATGAAAGATTTTGAGAAGTGAAATCTAGAACAAAATAATCCATTAAAATTAACTATAATTATTTGCCAAAAACAATAATTAATAACTACATGCCAATAACATACACAACCACAACAAATCCCTCTCTTCATTATTCTATATTAAGACATATACACAACTACAACACACCCCTCTCTTCATTATTCTATATCAAGACATATTTGATTAAAAGTAACATATTGCATCTTAATTTTAAGACATATTTGATTAAAAGTAACATATTACATCTAAGACATTAGATGCATATATAATTTTGACCATCACCAAGGTGATCTAAACACTTCTATATAATTTTGACAATAACCAAGGTGAGTTTTTTTTTTCCAAGGAAAAAAACGTAATTTTATTTCATCAGATGTGAACAAAATTGCATTTTGCATATACATTTACAAAGTGTATTCTCGGTGCATTGTTGTGTCTGTATACTAATTGCTACTCATGTAGCTCAAAAAAATCCCTGATAAGGGACTATAGCACTATAGAGTCCATATGGACTTTACATATTATGCGACTTATAACAAAAAACTTATTTTATAGAGTTGTGTATATTTTGTCTATTGTAGTCATTCCAAAAAGGGTTGATGTAGATATTCATGCACATGTTCATTATGTACTTCTGTTACTTTCCATTGGCCCAAAGCCAAATGAACCCCCTCTTTCGACCTCATGTCCGCTTCCTTATTCCTTTCCTTGTAGACATGTCGGCAAGTAAGAGAATCAAAAGAGGTTTGTAAGAATTTGATGTCTTCCACTATAATAGCAATTCTAGTGTTTATACATCATTGAGTGCCTCTAATCCAATTAATGACATTCATGAAATCTCCAAAAACATTTAAAGAGTGACAATCCTTTTCAATGGTGAAAGCAAAGAGGAGTTTAAGGCTCATCATTTCAACATAATTGTTTGTTCCCATCCCTAGGCCAAAGGTCAAGGAAAATTAGTGTGAGTCTAAAAAAAAGAGGATCCCTCTTCCCCCGCAAATATTGTTTTGTGAAGCACCATAAAAAAGACCCCAATGTTTTTTTTTGTCAATAACTTCCTCCCGAAATTGTCTTGTCTTGACTCTTTCAACAGAAGAGGAAAGAGATGATAGTATGGCAATGCTCTTGGACGTTGTAAACTCTATAACCGATGGCACTCCTTTAAAAATGAGGGAGTTTTGGGCTATCCAAACACCCCAGATTATCAAAAGTGGTAATGCTTTGAAACCCTTGTAAATTCTAGTCGACCACCAGTCCTGCCATGCTTGTTCCAAAGAAGGACCAATCCAGTTGCAGTGGAGATCTAATAGTCTCGACACTTCACTCCATACTTCTTTGATGAATCGACACTCCAGAAAAATATGAATTGTTGATTCTCCTTCAGATTTACAGAGAGAGCACCAACCTGGTCCATGATTATTTCTCTTCTGTAGTATTTCCTAGCTCGATACCTTGTTTGATAAGACATTCCACATGAATAATATTGTTTTGGCCGGACAATTCAGTTTCCAAAGCTTTTTCCACCACTAGACTGGCTCTCGTTGGTATAGGTCTAAATTTAATTTGATATAACCAATCATGAGAGTGTAGATTCCTGAAGGTGTCGTATCCCAAATGAGTTCATCCTCACAATCCTTGAGCCTGATATGTGATCTTTTTAAATTTGTTATATACCTTTCCAACTCTGTAGCTTCCTCCTCTTCTAAACCCAGCGAAATTGTCAGCTTACATCCTTGAGACCAGATGGTAGTTAGTCTCGGCTTTGCAAGTTTATTTAAAGTATCGAACCCATAGGTTCTCAAATGATTGATAAGTTGTTCAAAGAGAATGTGTTGTCCCTCACATATCGACCAAGGATCTAAGCCCAGTCTTAAGCGCTTTCCATTCCCTATATTCCCAGCAAGACCATCCCCAATGATTAGGAAAGAGTTGATAACTGCCTTCCAAATCACATAAGCACCTTTCAAAGTTTTTTAAGGATTCTCGATCCAAGTCTCCAGAGAATCCGGCTCTATATATTTTTGCACCACTACCCTAGTCCAGAGACTGGAAGAGTTTAAAATTCGCCACCCTCCTTTCGCCACCAATGATTTGGAGAAGAGAAAAATATTTTTCAATCCCCATCCTCCAAGAGCCTTGGGAACATCGATCCTTTCCTAGCAAACCCAAGGAGTCACATGCGATTCTTTCTTGCCACTCCAAAGAAATCTGAAGGTGAGTTTTCTTGTTGCTTCCAAAATTCCTTTTGGGATCCATGAGAGTGACATCTAGTAAACTGGAATTGCTTCCAATACTGTCTTGACCATAACAAGTCTGCCTGCACGTGAAAGCCACCTATGGCTCCAAGTATTTAATCTTTTATCCAATTTCTTCAGAAGCCACTTCCAGTCTTCCTTTCTGTAGTCATTTGGTTTTAAACATAACCCCAGATATTTCAATCCATCGTATAACTTCTTTTCCTCAAAAGGAAATAAATACCTAAAGGCAAGTCACTCTTCTTCAATAAGTAAATTCGTTGTAAGGGATGATTTTCCTTAATTAATTTTCATACTTGTTGCTTTGGAGAAAAGATTTAGAATATTTTTTAAAGTTTTTGCATCCCGTCTAGAGCCCATGTTGAAAATTAACACATCATCTACGAAGAGTAGATGTGTAAGTTGCGTAGTTTGAGTAACTTTGATTCTGAGGAAGGATCCTAACCTTTTTGCTTCCAAAATTGATCTGCTAAGTCCTTCAACAACTAAGAGAAAAAACAGTGGAGAGAGAGGGCAACCCTACCTTAAGCCTCTTTCCGAAGGAAAAAAAGGTGAGGCAGAGCCATTAATAAGCACTACAAAGGAAACTGTTGTGACACAGTTCATGACCCACTTGATGAAGGGAACTGCAAAGCCCAAGTGTGTTAGCAATAAATGAATAAAAAGCCAACTTACTCTATCATAGGCTTTGGAGAGGTCGATTTTTAGCACTACACCCTTCAATTTTCTAGATTTCATACTGTGAAGTCTTCTTGTGCTACCCCTATTGCTTCATGAATTTGTCTGCCTTCCAAGAAACCAAACTACTCACTCGAAATTCTTTCTAAGAGAATTATTTTCACCCTTCTTGCTATAACTTTTGATACAAATTTATAGACACAGTTACAAAGGGAAATTGGACAAAAATCATCCAAGGATACCAAATTGTCAGTTTTTGGAATTAAAACTATGAAGGTAGAGTTTATGCTTTGATGGATTCGTCCTGTGACTCTAGTGTCCTCTACCAACTTAAAAAAATCTTGTTCCAGGAACTCATACAAACCTAGAAAGAATTCAATAGTCCAACCATCTGGACCTAGGCTTTTGTCTTTTTGAAAGTTGTGTAGGACATCTTTTAATTCTTCTTCTATTACTTCTTCCATCAGAAATATATTATCCTCTTCATCAACAAATCTTGGAAAGAGTTGGGCCATTCAAACCACTTCTTCTATAGTTGCTTGATTCTCTGCTTTAAAGAGATCTTGAAAGTGTTTTTTCGCCAATCTTGACATTCCCTCAAAAGAGTTCTCTAGATTTCCTTCCTTGCCAAATGGTGTTGGCACACCTCCTGCCTTTAGCATATGCTTCGAAGAACTTTGTATTCCCATCTCCACTTGCCAACCAAGTAGCTCTGCTTTTCAGTCTCCACGATTCTTCCTTTTCCTTGAGTAACTTATTTCTCCTATCTTCTAATCGAAGTAGTGAGATCTTGGACTCAAGAGTAGCATATCCCCCCCCCCCTTCTTCTTCTTCAGAGATCCTTTGTAGCTCATACTCAATTTCTTTTAGTTCCCAGTCTTCATTTCGTCTTTTTTGAAAAGCCCAATGCTTTACTTTCTCTTTGATCCTTTCTAAGTTTTCAGCAAAGTGATAAGTTGTCGACTTATGGCTATCTAGGTGAAAGGGTATCCAATTCTCTTTAACAAGATTAATGAAAGATTCATCCTCTAGCCAAGTCTTGTTAAATTTTACCCTATCTAAACTCAAAGAAGATCAGGTAATGGTCAAAGATTCCCCCGCTACCGATCCATTGTTTCATTATCAATTGCTTTTCCAGAAAAGAGTCAGCTATCAAAAAAACGATCTAGCCTTTTTGCTACTTTGTCCTCCCCCACCCTGTTGTTTCTCCAGGTTGGTTTGAGTAAGGTGGGTTCGAGATCAATTAGTTTGCAATCGATGAGTTTTTGGCCGAAATATCCTGCCAATGGATCAACTCTTGCATGCATGCCCCAAACTTCAAAAAGTCCCAAGGAAAAAATTAAATCTCCCCCTAAGATAACCAAGTGGTATTTCAAAAAGGACTTGTTGAAAAGAGCGTCCCAGAAAGGGCTTATGTTCTGATAAGGACCATAGATGTTAAGAATGTGGATATCTTCCCCTATCTCTGAAACCGAAATAGTTACGCCTAGCCCAAATTCCATACCCATCCTAGCGCCAAGCCCCCAGATCTTCCCATGGCGTCTAAAGTTTCAAATTCCCATTCAGGAAGTAGCAATTTTAGTCTAGTTTTTACCTCCTCCCCTTCCCCCAAAGTCTCTTGTAACATCAAAACATCAAGGTGTTCGAAGCTAATCACCCTTTTTAACGTTGGTCCTTTAAGGGGACCGACTAGACCCCTGCAATTGAAAGACATGCACTTCATCTAGAACCCTTTCCCCGCATTCACGCTGCTCTAAGCGCCTGTTCAATCGATTGTTGTGTCCCCTCCAAAAGGTCACTCCTGGCTTTGGTTTGTGCTTTTGAAATCAATGATTTACTCCCTCTACCACCTCTATCCAATGTTGTTATCACTTCCTTGCCCAAACCTCCCAAGGAAGCAGGTTTCTTCTGGGATCTAAGAAAATAGTGAGCAGATGCGTTTTCGAAGGACAACGAAGAGGATTCATCCTCGACACTGCAGAGCCTCTTTGGGCTAGGGGAAACTACCAACAAGAAATCAAACACAGAGGAATCTAGAGGTCTAGGGGCATTCTGTGTGGGACTTATGGTGAGGGACATGTTTTTGAAAGCCTCCAACCACTCATTTCCATCTAAAGTTAATTTTTTAATTAAAATAGTAATTGGAGGAGAGGGAGGTAAAGGATTACCCGAGACCATGTTCCTTCAGTTTTCCATCTCGGACTTGATAATACTTAAAACCTTGGGCCCTTCTGTCGCTTTGTTTCCCCTTTATAGAGAGGATTCTTGCCTTTCCTGCAAAGAAGCACCTTGTTCTAGATCTTTAGCCTGCCTTAACTCCGCTAAGTCCTAGACTCCATCACTAGAAGCCACAGTATGGCTTCTTTCCTCCTCCTGTAACATTCTTTTTCCTTTATCGCTTTTGAATCCCTTTCATTTGGTCCTTAAAGGCAAATGACAGTTCATCACCAAGTGGCCATATTGGTGGCATCTTCGACATCTAAAAGGAACATTTTCATAGTCCAAGCTCTGGGTATGGGTGTAGCTTCCCCATCTCAAATCAACTTCTTCTCCTAACCCTTCTCTAACATTCAAACTGACTAAGATCCTTGCCACTTTTCTCTGTTTAGTTTCTTTAAAGGTCATATCAGTGTCTAAAAAATCCCCCAAAAAATTCCCTATCACTTTGAAGGGTTCCAAAGACCAAAAATGTAAAGGCAAGGTCGATAGACAGGCCCATACCGGTATTTTTTCCATTTTCTCTCTACTGGCATCAAAAAGGGGGCTCCAAGGCTTTAAGAGTAGAGGTGAGTTGTTAACACTCCAAATTTTTCCAAGAACCCATTTTGCATGATCTGGTTGCAAAAAGTTAAAAGCAAACCAGTTCCTGATTAGTTCTATGATCTCTAGGACGTAACCAAGATGCTCCATCCAAGAAAAATGCGCCCAATCAATCATAGTTTTCAAGGCAAAAGATCTTCCACTTGCTCTCCCTACAAGAGTTTGGTTTGACATTCGTATAACTTGACTTATACCCACATCTTCCCCGAGAACCAGACTCCCAAGGTTTCCTTTAGTTTTTAAGTTTTTTCTCTTTTGTCTCTGTCCTTCACCTATCTTTCTCCTTTGATCACAAACACCTTTGAAAAAAACTGTATCCCCCTAAGAAATCTGAGCAGGTCCTCTGATCTCCTTAGATCGATCGTAACCCCGATGTTCTTCTACGTCTAGGAAAGCTGAAATAAAGCCTTTCGTGGAGGAAAACTTTGTAAAATCCTCCTGTGCGCCCGGGAGCCATGAAATGAACCCCTCTGCACTCCTCTGATCTACTTTTTCCTCTGAGGTACCCTTCGACCCTAGACACTTCACTGCGCTTCTAGAGCCCTCATGACTAGAACGGGGCAAAGAAAGGAGAAAACCACCTTCTGTCTGAGAGATCCAATCGAAATTGAGATCTTCTTGGGGGCTAATGGAGGGTAGTAGACCTCCTTATGTGAGCAACAACCCATAAGGAAAATGCTCCGAAAAAGCCCCGAAACCTTCCTCAAAAACCTCTTCACCCAAAGGAGACTGAAAGAGTGGAGGCAAAAAAGACTTACCTGGCAATGGGGGATTTTCCTTTACCAAAAACAAGAGTTGCTATGACAGACTTCTTGTCTCCCCCTTCTCATCCACCCGATCCCCAATACTTCCACCTATCAACATCCACAAATCCTCCCCGTCCAGCTGGTGACTCGAGGTGGCCACGTGTTCTGATGTCTCCTCCATATCGGTCACCCGAAAACTCCACTACCACCGCACTCCATGCTCACCGGAACAAAACGTCCGCAGAAGATCCCGCATGCAGACCACCCTCCTTGCTCTAGCCGTAGTCCCTAACCGTAGAGGTCATATCTATACCCCATTCACCAAGGTGAGTTAAACACTTTGTCATTCTTACATTCATTTTATAGTCCACACAATTCATATTTGATTTCACTCTCTCGTTCATTGTTTTATATCCATGATCCATCACATCGACTATAACTTATCTACTTTTGTAAATTTGTGTAAACTTATTGGAAACATCTCATTGATAAATGTTAGATGGTAGAGAAATGAAAGGGGGTGTATGAAATACCTTGCTTCTGTGTGATGGTTTATATCAGGGAAATTAGACGCTCACTAGGTATTTGTTTTAAAGAACATACTACCAACATTACTCATGATTGTATAGTTAAATTGGCTCTAGTTCAACACTCACACAACACCACTCATCAGATTTGCATGGAAAAAGCCTCGTTAATCGCCAAAGAAGAGCACTATAATAAAAGAAGAATGAGAGAGGCATTGGAAATTGAAATAAAGAATAATATGTTGAATCAAGATGAAGGGCTAAAGCTTAGTGACACCTGGGAGTCGGTTTTAAACAAGATAAAAAGGAATCAACATCCAACTCGATCCATCAGCTAGAATACATTGTCTAAAAGAAGTGTGAGACGAACAAAGTTCGCTCATACAAGAATTATCCAAAATACTTGGAATATAACAAAGTAATCCATATAGGACTGTAAATAATAAATGAATAGTAAGATAGATGATTACAATTGAGAATGAGGGCTCGTTTATATACCCACGCAGGGTAGTCATGTCCCTTGAGACATGATCTTTCATTATTAATAATTATTATTTATTAATTATTATGTTATGAATATCTATGGTATATGTATATTTATGTTCATAACATCGCCTTCCCCTTAAAAATGCTTTGTCCTCAAAGCATACTTTATGGAAGACTTATTTCTTGCGCTAGCTTGTAATTATTGTCGCCTGATTCTTCATTATCGATTAGTAATCGTTGAGGATTTGAGACGATAGGATTTTCTAAGTGCTGAGCAGAACTTTCGCATTGTAAAGGAGTCTACCCATCCTAATTCGATCTTTTGCATGGGGAGTTTATAGGGTTCTTGGAAAGAACTTGATGTATTTCGACTCCCATGATAACTTCTATTTTGAGCATCACTTGTAGCTGAAGTAATATTCTTCGACATACTGGTCATTTGTTTCTGTTGATACAAGGATTGGCTAAAGTATCGATTTTTGTGATTAGGATGTTGATAAGGCATCCTTGCAACTTGATCCTTACTTCGTATACTTATAGCTTTTTGTTGATTAACTTTTGGAATTGAATAATTTTCTTCATGGCCATGGAATGTTTCTTCTTTAACATTTGAAGACCTCTTTACATCAATTGGATTCACATCCTTTTGAGTTGTAAGGTTGATTGGTTCTATATTAATTCCTTTATCCATAATTGAGACTTTTACATCTAACAACTTCTTTAGTTCCATAGGTTCAGTCATTGTCTCTTTATCGATTATTGATGTTTTGTGATCTAACTTTTCTTGTAAAGACTTCTTATCATGCTTAAGCCTTTTGATTTGTGTTAGTAAATCTTGATTATGTCGTTTTAATCGTAAAAGTTCTTTTTTATCTTCTGACTTGTCATCTTTATTTTTTGATTCTAGATTCTCCCTTATTTCATCCTTTAAGCTTTTAATTTGTTTTAGTAACTTCTGATTAAGGTTCCTTAGGCAGGAGATTTCTTCCTCTTTTTTGGTTAATTTCTCTTTGAGACCTTGATTTTCTTGTTCGAACTTTTGAAAACACCGCTTCTTCTCCTTGGACTTCATGATTTTTGCAAGTAGTTTCTGATTATGATTCTTTAGGCGACAAATCTCTTTGTCTTTTTCAATGATGATTTTGTCACATTCTTCTTGTCGATCTTGCAACTTCTGTATTGACTTCTCGCTATCTGGAAGGATCACTTCTGATATGTCCTTCAGGTCTTCTGATGATGGAGCTTCTGAAATTGACTTCATTGTAGTGTCCTGTAATGTGAATTTCTTCTTCTTATAAGAAAATGTAAAAAACTTTCTCCTTGTGTTGAAAATAAAAGTAGCTAATGTATCTACCCAAGTTGACCCTAGAATTATATCAACACCGTCTCCATAGATTGACACGACATTGAATTGAGCTATGAATTTGTAATCGCTCATAGACAGTTGTAGGTTCTTAATGTCATATTTCTCATTGGAAAGACACATGTCATTTTCAATTATATTTGACTCGAAAACCATTAATTGGTTTGCCAGACCAACGTTAATGTGATTTTTCCTAGCGGTTGGGCAAATAGCGATGTTGATATTCTTTCCCTAAATAATCTCATTAACATTTAATAAGGGATTTTTTTTTTTTAAATATATATATATATATATATATATATATATATATAATTCTTCTTCACTTTATGTAACTTAGGAAACCCTTTTAAAAATGATAAGGATTAAGCTCCTTGTTTTTAATAAATATACTCTTCTTCAATAAGAGCATATAATATATGTAAGAGCATATAATATATGTAAAAGAGTAACTTAGATAAAGATTTGTTTTACTTTTATCTTTTCAATTTTTCCAAAGTGTATTTTAATCTCCTATACTTTTGTGTATATATTATCTTAAAAAGTGCTTTAACATAAAACACTTTAAAATTGCTTAAGGACATAAAAATTTAGGAATTAATACCACCTAGGCTTATATCTTTTTTATTCTTAGGTAAAACTGTCCACTTAATACTCTTTTTTAATAGCTTTGTGACTTAATTTTTTTTTTCCTTTTTAATAAAATTATTAAAGATATTCCCTTTTTAACTTTGTGGATATACTTTTCTCACCTTTTATGACTTTTTTTTTTTTTTTTTATTGATTTGGTTATACCTTACACCTTTGATTATATTTAATTTTTTTAACTTCAATTTTTTATTTTATAACTCTTTTCTTGAATTCACTCGATCGTACATATGCATGAGTTGAATAGTACAGACGTGACTGTACGACTTTCCACTAATTCGGTGGCTGTATAGATTTAATTATTTTTTTGATTGCTGAAATTGTACGGATGTATGGACAATAGTATATGAATGGCCTTTGGCACAGACAACAACAGTATGAGTGGCACAGACAGCAGATGGTACGAGTGTAGATGGTACGTCGACTAAGTAATTAATGACTATGGAATTGACAGCACACAGGGTGGATGGTACGACGGATTGGATGATAAATGAATGGTATGGATGCTACAGAGAGTATGGACAGTATTGCACAATCCTTAATTTTTTTAATTGGCACCTATATGGATAGTACGTTGGCAATTTGATTAATTTAATTATGGTATGGGCAGTTACGAAGGATTGTACAGTGGCAACAAATGTGGCAGATTTGATGGTTGTATGCAACGATTTGTACTTGAATTAAACTGTACAACAATGTGAAGTGGTAGCATACTATATCCTTCTAATCTCCCTTTGATTCCTTTGCACTGAAGTTCAGTTTTGTAATTCACCTTCGTGATTTCCAGGTATTCTTTGAACGTGCAACATAATATTTTTCTTTATTGTTAATATATATATATATATATATTCCTTTTTTATGTATTTATTCTCCTTTTTTGTGATATGGCAAAAGAAAGTTTTTTCTTAAATATTTATTTTTATTTTTATTTTTTTGTTTAACCATGAAATGGTGATTGGATTTGTAGCGGAAAGTTTTTCAACAAACTTCTGAGTTTTATATGGCCAAAGGCCTGAATTAGTCAAGGATTGAAGTTCTTACGAACTTGAAAATTTGAATGGCCAAAGGCTTGATCGGTGGTCAAAGACCAGATTTCTCAGAGAAACTCTGAATGAAGGGGTTGGCTAAAAGCCAGTTCAGACAAGGTCTGATAAAGAGAGTGGCCAGAGGTCGGGATCAGAAAAACAAAGCTCTGATACCAAATGAGACAAACAAAGTTCGCTCACACAAGAATTATCCAAAATACTTGGAATATAACAAAGTAATCCATATAGGACTGCAAATAATAAATGAATAGTAAGATAGATGATTACAATTGAGAATGAGGGCTCGTTTATATACCCACGCAGGGGTGCCCTTTACCAATAGTCATGTCCTTTGAGACATGACCATTCATTATTAATAATTATTATTTATTAATTATTATGTTATGAATATCTATGGTATATGTATATTTATGTTCATAACAAAGTGAGTTGACCTCACCAACATTAATATTTTTCTAGCCAAATTTTGTAATTATACACTTGCTGGTCATCTTTATCCCTCATCCCAATCTTAGATTGAGCGATTGCCCCGATGATGGACTCATATCTGAAGCAGTCCGAAACGTTGGCTGAAAAAACTAGACGCAGGTTCCATTGAAATTTAAAAAGGTTAGATATGTTTTATGATTCATTTTAGATTTGTAAATACTTTTTTTTCCATGTTACAGTGTTTAGATAAAAATCTTGGGTACTTCTCCTTATTTTAAGGATGATATTTAGGGTAAATTGATCGACATGTCACTTCGAGGAATATAACCTAGATGGGTAGGATTGATTTGTAAACTGCGATGGACATCCCACTGAAATAGTTTTCACAACGGATCTTGTAGAAATATTCGTTGATGCAAATTAATTCCTTATAACCAAGATTAATTATTACTAGCTTAGTGCTTGAATTTATGAAATAACTGAAATTGAAATGAAAAGAACAAGGAAATAAACACACCATCCACACCATTGAACACAAGATGTATCCTGGAAAACTCAATATGTGACAAAACCCAGCTAGAAGGTGAGGCCTATGCGTTGCTCTCTTTTCTTTGATTATAAAGTTGCAAATACAAAGAAATGGGCACTCACTATGGAGTTGCCTATGACATTGTGGCCTGGATGACAACTACAAAATCTCGTACCTCCTTTGTTATGCTCTTAGAATATCACTCTTGAATTCACTGCTCAAGTATGGAACAAGTACAATGTTAAAGAATGGAACACTTTCTCTTCCCAGTGGCATGATATTTAACATAACCCAATAGCCATCTATGGTTAGGGTTTTTGCATCCTCAACCCTCAATTATTGATAAGATTTCAGACCTTCTAGAATCTTCTTGAAAGTTCACACATGGCTAGCCTCACATATGTGAGTGATGGGGGTTGACATGGCATCTACTCGTACCATGGTGGTCAACAAGGTAGGTCAACTTGCGGGAGGCATAAATTCTGCATATGAGTTTCAATTGAGGTGATTTTCACACCATTAGAAAGGTCTCGATGTGTAGAACAACGCCAAGGGGATGCAACTAATGCTTGCAAGGTTTTGATCCCAAAAAATGTCGTTTGATGCCTCAAAATGGCTTTGGAAGGTTCCATACCCCAAATCTCCAAACTGGGACATGCCACTAAAATGGGCCCTAGAAGCCAATTCCTCCAAATTTTCCACCCAAAAAGTACCAAGATAGATGACAATTTATATAATGATCCAATCCAGACCATAAATAACACTCCATCTCACAACCACTCAAACTAAACCCAATTATCTTATATTTGTAAATTACTTGTTTATGTTAAGAAGGTATTTGTTCAACAACTTCCTTTCAAGTATCTTACCTTATTTTTTTTCCTAGGGAATATATTTCAAAGGAAACCTCTCCAACACTTCCCCCCTCATTTCAAGGATAATACCAAAGGTAAACCCTAGATTGCTTAGGGCACAAGGCCAAGTGAAAAACTCATGAATATATCATATATAACTCATCAACTATCATCTCACTAAGAGCAACACATCACAAAGTGGAATTTGAACCTGAGTGGGGATGCTAACAACTTTTACTCACAACTACTCTAGCTACAACTAATCGACAAGTACCTTACCTCACTTGAAACCCTATGTGACACAGTTTTGATTCACAAATACTTGTATGCATCGAGAAGGCATCTATTCAACAACTTTCTTATCAATCCTTTACTTAGTTGGTAGTGCCTGGCCTCACTTGCAACCCTATCCCACTTGATTTGGTTCGAGAATATTCGTTTGCATTAAGAAGGTATATGCTCAACAACTTTCTTCATAATGCCATCTCCCCTTCCCACCTCCCTTGATTGTCCTTCTAGCTAATTACTTCAAAGTTAAGCAACTCTAAGTGCTTCCATTTCTTTGTGCCTTATTATTAGGAGCTTGAAGGAAATTTCTCCGTGTATGTTATGAAAGTGCTTCTTTTGCTTTCCTTGAACTAAAATGCACTCAACTTGTTTATGTGGACAAAAATTGAACATAAACACTTACATTGGATTAATGTGTTAAAGAAAATGATATTGTTTATGTGGATAAAATTTGAACATAAAACTACCACTACCACTAGAACCTCAAGATGCACCACTAACTTAGAACTTAAATTATTTGTAAATTAAAACTTAAATGATTATTGTTAGCTAATTAAAAATATTATAATATAATAAAAAAATGTAAAGCACGCTCCTCGAGATTGAAGTTCGAATCATCCGAGTGACAAGAGTCCCCATTACCGTTACACCACTCCATATACCATTTGGACCCGCCCTATGAACAACGAAAAGTCTACGTATATATATAGATAATAAAGTGGTTACCAAGTATAAAAGATTCTTCGACCAGAGTCTCAAAAGTAAGCGAAGGCTGCGGTTTTGAGATCAAAGGTTTTAAACCCTGCGAGGGGGAGCCGAAGACAAGATATCATCAAACCAAAGGAAAATCCACTGAAGCCAAACGACTAAAGGGAAAGGGGAAATGGATTCCATGGATGCCATGCTAGCGCAGGTCCAGGGGTTTTCAGCCACAAATGACGATCTTACACATCTTCATGGATTACTTAAGCAAAACGAAGAAGCTCTACGTGAGCAAGGCCCTAGACTGTCTTCCTTGTTGTCTCAATTGGACCCTGCCAAGCACTCTCTCGGTTATCTATACGTCTTGTAAGTGCCTTTATCTATGTTTTCGAATTCATTATTTTCGGCATTTGTATTCGGTTATTTTTTGTCTTATGGTTTACGGTTCGTGTTTCTGGGCTCTAGGGTTTGAGTTTCTTGGCTTTGATGCTTTAAATACGAAAAATTCGAGTTCTGGGAATACTAATTATTATTTTTATGAAATTCTCCTAACAATTTGAGCGGGACCATCGGCTTTGATGCCTTAAATACGATTTTTTAAAGTTCTGGGATGGATCTGGTGCAATATTTATTATAATTTTGATGAATTTCTGTGAACAATTTGAGCGGACCGTTGCATTTGGCTCGGACTTGTCTTTTTCAACATCAGTTCAGACAGGTTAATTCATGGGCTTTTATCATTTACCGACCCCGTAAGGGCGTGGTGATGCTGAAAGCCCCCAAATGAGTAGGACTACTATCAACAAAATACGGAGTGGGCCAACTGTGATGTTTGAAAATTCAGTGTAGGCTTTATGAGTCACAGTGAGTGTGGTGTGCAATAAGCACGGAATTGCATTTGAGCCTGGAGCTTTGCTAACTCAAAATGAAGATTGAAATCATAAAAACCTATATTCATTCCATCTTTTGAGTGAGTTTTGCTTTAGCGGGCTAGGAAAGCATGTTAAACAAATATTTTTAATTCACTACTTGGCTTATGTCTTTTAAGCCCATATATTGTTGAAGAATTTGGTTAAGTTGATAAACCTTAGCAACGTGAAAAACAACAGTATGGAGAAAATTGTCTTGCTTAGTTGTGCAATATGTACATGATCTTTTGTTTTTAACTCTATTGATACTCTGGACATGTTAGTTTATTAGTGGTGTAGTCGACTAATATCTTGAATTCGCTGAAGCATTATACCTTTGAAGCCATGCCAATAGGGACTTGCTTCACTGGTGATATCAACAAAGTAATGCTATCCACCCAAGTTCCATTCTAGTTGTGTGCTTTACCTACCTGAGTGGCGTGTTTCAAAAAGGGGCGAGTCTGGGTGCATGTCCTGACAACTTTGGCAGAATAGATGCCCTTCAAACTTGGCATCTAAGCTGAAGGAAATTTGTGTTATGTGGTGCATTTCCAACCTTGGGACATGTTTCTATAAGCAACTTCCAAAAAGAAAAAATTTCTTTGAAGCCGTACATTATTTAAGAATTTGATCAAACTTATAAACCTCAGTAAGCAGAAGAACAACATTTTGTAGAAAAATAGCTGGCTTTGTTTCCAATTTTTCCATGGCTCTTTATCTTCAGGACACTCAACGTTTTTTAATTTTAAGATTACTAGTGGAGTAATTTCTGAATTGGTTCTAAGGAAATTCCGGCTGGAGTCCTTATGGGGAGTCCAAATTCAATCGGAATAGATAAACTGAGGAGGAAATTGGACTATGCGATGAATTGAATTGGGGAGAATCAATGCATTTGAGGGCTAATAATGAGTTGTGGGTTTTGGAATTATATCCACGGAATATAGTTAGAGTTGCTAGTTGATATCAGGTCACACAAAATTTAATAATCCCAGTTTCAGAATCCTGGATTTTTGCTAATCTTTACTTTGACTCTTTGGTTGTGAATCTGTGATACAACTCTCTAAGGTCAACATATCTGCCATAAATGGGAGGAGCTATCTACTTGTACTAGGTTAGCAATATTCACTTCAAATCAGTTTTGTCCGATGTGCAAGATACATTGCCAATGAAACAAAGCAAATGCAATGGACCAAGCAAGAAAATCTGCAAAATTTAGGCCAGCAGAAAAGTAGATTTGTATCACAGGATTCCTTAAAAACAGTCATCTTGTATCGATATAGCATTGAATGGTCCAATCCTTAAAGCTCCCAAGCATTACCACACAACTGTTGTCACAACTACATAGTGCTAACCCAGTTATACTTTTTTAAATGTCTTCTATTTTAATATTGTTAGTTTAATGCAAAATTTCCATTTTTTATTGTTTAATATAAATCTGGTTTATTTAAGGTCAGAATTTAGAAACTGTCCAATAGGTGGAGGACTGTCCAAGAAGAGCTATGAATCTACATGTTTTTTGAATGTCTCAATTGCCTTGAATGTTGAAATACAGAAACGTGATTGAGAATTTGATAAGTGCCCACATTTTTTGTTTTTTGAATCTGAGCAATGTGTTCATGCCACATTTCATAACTAAAAGGGGTTTTAGGGCAATTAATGGGGTTGGACCACCCAGATGGCTAGCTACCTCATTGGGAAGAAAAGGGCTTAGGCAGTTCTTGTTTAACTAAGGATGTTTAATTGGATGCATGGGTTGACGTAGAATTCTTGCTTAACACTTGCTTTCCCTAATATCCAGCCTTGATTTTCTACAGCTTTTTCAAAGCTAGGTGGGTGAGATCAGATCTTAAAGTACATGTCACTATAAAAATAAGAGAAGAATCAAGATAGAAGTGAGACTTTGTGAGTGAATGAGATGCTGTAGACTAAATTCAATGCAGATGATACCATTGTTGAAGTACGAAAGCTAACACAAAGTTCTTGGGCTAAATCAATAAATGAGAATGGCATATTAGAAAAGACAGTAGATTTGAGCAACAGAATGCTTCAGATGAACCAAACACGCCTATTTATAACATAAATGTTTAAAAGAATAAGTTAGGATGGACAATACATAGATATCTATTATGGTAATTGTTTTGCATCTTAACAGGAAGAGGCAGAGTCCTTACACAATTTTGTGATAAATGCAAACATTCTGGAACAAATTATCTAGCAAGTAGCTATAAATGCATTTCATATTATACATTCCACGTACATTGTAAAGGATGAGTGCAACCTTGAAAAGAGCTACTAGAATGGAATGAACCTTTTAAAGCAACAAATAATAATATGCCAAAATTTCATACTTTGCACGAGGGAAGGAAAGGGAGGCACTGGATGGAAAATAAACAATATGGGCTGCTTCTTTTAGAAATGCCCATTACCATGATATTTGATGGCTAGTGCAACTTTGAAAAGACCTACTAGAAGGAAATCGACCTTTTAAAGCAACAAATAATAATATCAAGAAGGGGTCACTAATGTAGGTTGGTCTCTTTGTTTACCGAATTGGCCCTCAATTTAAATGCAACGGCTGACCCCAAAGAGCATTAGGTTCAGGCAACTGGAGTCATCATATGGGCTATGTCTTGGATGGCAATATTGAATAAATACAGCTTGTTTCGCTCACAAATGCAGCTATTGTCTCATAGATGCACTCTGATCCCCTCAAATACAAACGGGCCATCTTTTAAATGGCATACCCACCAAAAAATGCTTTTCAACCCAAAACAAAAGAAAGTAGTGGATAAAACAATTTTTAGCTGTGATGACCACAACTGTCTGCCTGAGTGGGCCTAATGGTTAAGAACGTGTGTTTCCTCCTTGGAGGTCACGGGTTCAAATCCGGAGAGTGTAGGGTATGTACACCTTCGTAGACTAACAGTTAAATTACTGCGTGGAAGGGGTCCTTTGTCCCTTCTCTGGCTAGGCCGTGACCTAAAAAAATTAGATTATTATCACTATTATTAGATAGCCCTCCTTCCCAAAGTCTGTCACCTTAACCATTATCAAGATAAGATAATTTTATTAATTTTTAAGGAGTGACCACAATAGTAGGTCAATGGGAGTCAAGAGCACAACTGCTGTAAACACATAGTGGGAGTGCAAAAGCAACTCGTAAAATCAATCTCCAAAAACAAAAGAGCTAATCACAGTGTAGGTGGCTTTTCTTGTGGTCTAGATGACGCCCCTCATCATGTTCTAACTATGATTACTGGGCATAATCATAATTTAATTGTGGTTGTAGCTGTCTCATCACAATTTAACTATGGTTCCCTCTAGTTCCCTCAGGTCACATCACGCTATTTAGTAGTCAATCCATTGATAATTAAATCAAACACCATAGATCCGACCGTGGTATGTTGACTCATCTTTTGTGGGTAAATACTTGTAATGTATCATTTGTCCCCCTTTCAAATAGCTCTTTTCTTAAATGAGGCCTGCTTCTCTGACTGCTGCTAATTTCCAGACGACCTCTTTCAAGGTCTTATTGGACCATTCTATGATATATTTCTCCATCTCCTTATTTCTCAAATTTCTATCCCTTTTCATTGTTAATGATAGGAATTTCATGGATCTCCTGCTCAACTCATTGTACATCACCATAACTGGGCAATATATTATAATATCAGGATAGTGCCTATTTGAGATATCTGACATGAAATAAAAGATACATTGCCATGTGAATAGGAAACTGTAATCTGTAAATAATATCGTGGTTCACAACATCTTGATGATTGCTCAATATATTTTCCCATAGACAAGGAACTCTTTTGGTCCTCATACAAATCTACCACTATCCTAGAAAGAACAGGTGGTGTAATTCCGATTTTGAGTTCTGTCCTCTTCCTTTTTGCATTGCATTAGCCAAATTCTAATTGTTCCTTCCACTTTCTTTTGAATGACCGAGTTCTTAGTAATCGGATGATATACATAGCATTGAATGTATTCGTAGCTGTTTCCAAACTCTTACCATTATTGTAAGCAAATTTCGAAATAAAAACCTCCCCAACAATGTCTGCAATGTGAGCCTTGACATATCCTCATTATTGTTTTATCAATTGTGCTTACTCATATTTTTTAGATGATCTTATCTCATTCATCTCTATTCTACTTGGTAAATGTCATAAATGGTGATGTAACAAGCTATGGCCTTTTGGGCCTCTTGAAGTACTTATTGTGCTTGCTCTTGAGGTTGATACTGGGCCATACTAGTGGGGATCTGTCTAGGAGGCCTCAAATAAACATAAAATCAGTAAGTGCGTGCTGATTGCTAGATCAAACCCCATGCCAATGATATCCCAAATAAATTAGAGTCTAGAACTACCTATTTGCTTTTTCAGTTCACCTAAAGTCTGAGATGGTTTTAGTAACTCAACCAATGAAGATGTGACATAGGGGAGTATGCCACAAACCTCCCATGCAATTTAGGAAATTCAGGAAACTTCTCACCTTATTGACATTGATTGCTTTCGAATATTCTTCAGATCTATGACAATCCCCAATGTGCCCTATATTATTATTAGTTATAACTTGTTTGCAGACTTTTCCATACAGTTTTTCCTTTCTCTAAAGGATGCCCAAAACTTGTTCCATTGATGCTTTATTTTTATCCCCATCTGCAAAATAGAGTGCCATCTGAAAACGCCACTATAAGTTTTTCCAAGAGACAGTAGTGCATAAGTGTAAGGTCGACTTTAATTAGAATTTATGCTTTCTTTTCAAAAATATCGGATGTGAAATGGTGAGAACATTCACTACTATAGCAGTAGGAACTGATCCAGGTGGTTCTAAACCTTGGCAACCATCTCACTTATTTTCATTGGAATTTGCCCCACTTGAATTGCTCAACTGCTTTTTACCCGATCTCACATGAGATTTTCTTATTGGTTTTCTGTGGGCTACCATCTGGGCTGTAACAGATGAAGGAATGGTCTCAATCTTCATGCTTCAAATTTCAATATCTTTAATAGGAGTGACATGCCCCAACTATTTGAAATTTCTTCAACAAAACTGCTTTTTGGTATACATATTATACATTTTACTAGTGGTTATGTGATGCTGGTATATATTTTTTCCAGAGAAAAAAACATATTTTCTATTCGTATCTGAATCAATAATTACATTCCTTAGGTGCTCATAGCACTTGACATAGACCATACAGTCCTTCAGGACTCCAAAAAAGACCTCTACATACCCAGACAGTATACATTGTCTCCATCGATCAAACAAAACTCAAACAAAGCATAGACACGTTCTTTCATAAAGTTCTGTCCAGTTTCCTGGACTTTAAAGTTTATACAGACCAAAGAAACATACTAAAAACTAAAGCTTCTTTTCAGAAACATAAAATATCAGTATCACTGGCATCTGCGTCCCTCAATTTGAACATCAAAAGATTTGTTGAGATGATACAGAAAGGAACCCATCTAGAGATTCCTCCAGTACCATGATTCTAGCTTTGATATGTTGTCCTTCCTTGGAGAGTCCATCTGCCTAATACTTTGAAACAGTCCTGAAATAAAGTTTAACTGTACAATTAGTGGCCTGATTGTAACATTTTGTATCTGATAACCCCCTTTCATCCAATGGATGGCAAGAAGAGAATTTTCATAAACCTGTAATCTATTGATTCCTTTCTCATTTGCCAATTTCAACAGACATCTCAAAGCTGCCAGCTCAGCGGAATTATTGGTGCCTGTACCCAGGCCTGCTTTGAATTTGACAAAATGACACCAGCACTACTTGTTAATCTCCTATAACTCAGCAACCAGAATATTATGCCAATAATTTTATCTAACCAGAATTTAATCAA
>ML822183.1:25689-50271 GCA_009831015.1 Picea engelmannii | reverse complement strand
CTAAACTTAAAACAAGTAAATCAAAACTGAAGCAAATGCAACTGAAACTTACCTCTGAGATTTACCTCTTGAACAATGAGAGATGAGCTTGGCACACATGTGAATGTAAGCCTTTGTAATATGCTCAGATCTAGTTTAGGCTCATGGATCAACCACTTAAGGTTTGATCTCTGTCAAGGAGAACATAGGACTGTTTTGCCAAACGAGAAACCCCAAGTAAGAATAACACCAACCCCAACAACACACAAGGATGGATCTGATATAGATGAGTGAAGTTCACACAGTCCACAAGTCCCTTTCTCAGAGAAGGGACAACAAGCTACAAAACCCCTTTCCTGGCAGCTAGAAGAGGTATGACAGCTATGGAGGAAGCTTAGACTGATGGTAGCGGCTCCTTCTAACACAGATCTGAGTACAAAAGAGGGACGACAGCCTTACAACATTGTTGGCAGCTAGGAGAGGCAGATCTCACACAGAAAAGGGGACCGACTGCTTGAACAGAGCAGATCTGCACAGTGAAGGGTGACCGACTGCTAGAAGCAAGCAGATCTGTACAGTAGGAGTGACCTGGCAGCAGTGAAAAACTCAGCAAGGAACCAGCCAGCAAAATAACACCAAGGTACAACCTTCTAGCATAAGAAATCAGAACTGAGTCTTGAACAGTCAAGGAGGCTGCAAAACTGAGGAAGAATGTCACAGAGGTATCCGCCACTTTGATGAGGAGTGAGTGTGTGAGTGTGAGAGAATGGTGAGGTAGGTTCTAATTTATAGTTTTAGTATAGGGTTTAGGTTAATAAAATAATAATTAATATATTGACATATTATTTAATATAAATATTAAATTAATATGTCAATTTAAATATTAATTAATATTTCTAATTTAACATTACAAAACCCCAAAACAAAAAATTAAAACGCCACTCACACCCAAACTCATAAACCAAGGGTGAAGATCAATCACAGGGTTAGGAAAGACAAAGGGGGGGTTTCTTAGTGGCAAAACATGTCCATATGAATCTCAAGGTGACCAATAAACTTTATCATCACTGCATAAGGGGGTACATCACACAATGTGGTCATGCCTATCTTCATAGTCTCTCCTATGTCCCATGGACCATCCCGGGAGAGAGGAAGAGGATCACACATCAACACATCTTGTCACATCTTGGTATTACACCAAGATCTACCTGGTCAAAGCCCAGGTTGCCCGATAAGTTATAACACATCTGGGGTCTTATCCACCAAGGTACAAGACCAAGGATCAACCCATGCTTTAAGCATGGGTTCCCTGGAACACATCCAGGGGTTCTAGACACATCTAGGGACTTATATCAACCACCAAGAAACATATCCAAGGATCAATCCAAGCACAGGGCAAGGATTCCATGGAACACATCCAAGGGACCTAGAATACATCTAGGGTCTTTACTGCTTGGTCCTAGACCAAGAACCCCAGTCATCTACTGGGGGCCCTCACAAGGGTCTTTTTCCATGGCACTCACTGCTTGGTCTCATACCAAGAAACCCCAGGAGTGAGCTGGGGGCCCTAGTTCACAGCTAGGGTCTTATGCCATCCTCCAGGAGAATGGCTCTTGTAGCTGCACTAATTTCAACACTTGGCCCCATCAAAGAAACTGCATGGGTATGTTTTATCTATCATCAGTTCCCCAACTTGCCTAGGATTTCCTTCCTTCAACTCTGACCTGCAACCTTGAAATAATCCATATATCTGCAAGAATGCTTGAAAGATCGTCTTTTGCTTACCATTGAATAAACTGTCATTGCAGGCTATCCAAATACCCCAGAGAATTATACAAGGTGATGCCCTGAAAGCCTTTAGGTCCTTCTTCCTAAACCAATTCTTCAAACACTGTTCTACAGGATTGCCATTCCATACATTTGAGATTCCTTTGATTTTTTCTGCATCCTTCCAATTATGTTGTGGATATGGACAAAGGATCATTAGATGTCCAATGTTTTCCTTTTCTCCCCTACACATATAACATATGCTTGGTCCATTTTTGCCCTTTCTTTGTAACATATACCATGTCAGAACTCTGTTCTGGAGGGCCAACCACAAAATGATCCTTGTTTTCTTAGGAACCTTTGTTTTCGAAATCTTAGACCACTACCATACCTCTGCTTGGTTTCCACCATCTATCATAACCTTGTAACCTAGTCTTGCAAAATAACTTCCACAAGCCTTATCTTGAGCCCAAGTCAATGGGATAGGAAAGGCCAACACTAAAGCCTTCCACTGATTTGACACATTCTTAATGCTCTTCTCGGGGTTTCTGATCCTATCTAACAGAGAACCTGGGGCTATATACTTCTGCGATATTGCTTTCCTTTACAAACTATCCTTCATCAACAGATTCCACAAACTTTTAGTATCTAGTGATTTCCCAAAAAAACATGAAATCAAGCCAGCCCCTGCCCATGATGTAGAATACTGGGCTATCATCTATAATCGACCTTCAATACTGTGGCATCCACTTATTCAATGATTTCGTTTCTATAGGTCTTCCATAGAATTTGCCAGTTAAGGCCTGGCCCATGTAATCCATAACATGTTCCGCACCCAAATCTTCACCTACTACCATATGTACCCTTTTCTCTTTCTTCTTTATAACTGTCCTTCGTTGCTTAGTATTCCTCCCCTCCATTGTAACTGCTCCAGATCCCTTCTTTCTGATATCTCTACATAGAGCCTCCAAATCCAAGTTTGCTCCTACAAAACTGACCTCTTTAGCCTGGTCAATAAATTTTTCACATACACTGGAACCTCCACTGCTTTTAGTGTCGAGTTAACCTCACTATCCTATGAAACCCTAGCTCTAATGTTTGTGCGTGCCTTCGGAGAGCCAGAAATCACACAAGGTTGTTCCTTACACTCCTGTCTTGACAAACCTTTCTTCGACCTTGGCTTCGACACATTGAAGGCATTGACATATCTTGAGCTCGATGACAAACAGAACTACTGTCTCCTTCATCACACCCGACTTCAGGACACCCTCCTATGAACAAAACTGCAGGATCTGTACCCGGCTGCATGCCCTTTGACCCGAAACAAATATTAATCCTAACCTCACTTTACTGCAGATTCAGTACCTCCTTGTCACCCTCTGCTGCCTCTGATTCAAATGATCCAAATTCTCTTCCCAACATATCCACTTTGCCTCCCCAATAGTTCAGTCCTAGATGACATCCACAAGCTGATTGTCTTTTTCCATCCTGTGGAAACCCTAGACCTTATTCCTCCAAATTATTGCTAATTCACAATCCAATCAATTGAACTGTCTGGAACATATCTACACGGGAGTTAAACTTAGATGGAAAATAATACCATCCAAGTTTCCCAACCCATGTGATGCAGGTAGTAATCTTTATGTCAAGTATTAGATGGTTCATATGGAAAGATTTTTTGATGTAGAATTCAACACCATTTTTTTTATAAGAGATATTTGATTATTACAATACTTTCTGGTTGATTGTTTACAAATTGACAGGGAGGCCTATTCATCTAGTTCAATTCCAAGAGAGCAGGCTGAGGGATTCATGTTGACTGCCTCCAATTTTATCAACTCTTGCTCAGCAGAACAAATACGGATAGCTCCGGAAAAGTGTACGTTTCTGTGCTTTAGTGAAAGAATGTTTCTGTAGATTGATTGTAAGTTAACCGTTTGATGCCATTTTTTTAAAGATTACTGTATTTTGTTTTCTTTAACTTAACTTGTACAGTAGTCTAGACTCAGACTCCAGTAAATTTGTGGATGCTGTCCTTTTATAACTTTGCTAGATTGTTTATGTTTTCACTCAGACTACTAAGCTTCTTTGATGTGTATTTCTTCTCACATATCCATARTATATTGTTCAACGAGGCAATAATTTCCATGTTGGAGTTGAGAACCGCTTAGTAYTTTCCGATTGGGGTGTTTTGTCAGCTTCTTTGACAGGGAAGTTTTATAAATTTGATATTTATTTGCATTTCTCATGTCCAAGCAAGATTGCATATGGCTGCATGCATAGGCTTCTTATTATATCCTGCTGATAACTTATGTGTTAAATCATGAGCCTTCTTAAGACATCTCTGTATTTTATGTCTTCTTGATTTCACAGGCACATCAGTTATTCCAATTCTTGAAAGGTTGAGAATGTGACATGCTCAAACCTGTGGCAAAAAACTGGCATGATCCTCTTGATTGTCCACAACCTCTAAAGTGTTGAATTAGTCTCCCGATTGGTGTTGTGCACTGCAGACAGTGGGTGTCTGGTAATATGGTTCCTGATGGGACAATTCCATCCTGATCCTTAAACATGGTCCTTTAGTTGTGGAGTACTTGTGATCAGTGATCAAATTTGAAGGGTATATATTATACAGTCTTTCCATGATATACGCTAAATCAAATATTCCCTCCCAATTTTTTACATTGTTAAAATTAACCAGCCACTAAATAAATTTGTAATTTCAATAAAAACTAATAATAAGCATACTTTGTAATTTCAAATGTACCCTTTGGATGGGATAAAAATAAATAATTTTTTCTAAAAATACAAGGAATTCTTTAAGGAATCTTTAAGTGTAAAAAATCACAAGATAAAGCTTCAGACACTAAGGTCATTTTGTTGGACACCCATACAAGGAAGGATTTGTTTTATGTATCCATATGATGGTCGAGCATTGCATCTTGGATTTGTATCTCAAGCATAATGAGAAACATGTTCAATCATGAGAGTCAGTCCGCTTTAAACTTCCAATTATCACAACTGACATGTTAGTTGTAGATTCCTTTAGGAATTAAGAAATTGTAGGAGACCTCAAGCCCTTTGCCAAAGGGCAAGAATTCTATCAAAACAATATAAGAGTCTGGAAGAGGCTACATGTTTTATGGCCCTCTAGGAATATATGAATTGAACATGATTGCATCAATTTGGAAATTTGGAGAATGGAGTGTGGATTTTATGATGCAAAAAAATAAATGAACATAATCCTGATTCTCATTGTTGTAATCAAAATTTTAGGTTTTGTTATGTTGACAAGGTCCAATTTAGGTTCATATCTAAACTTAATCAATATCATATATATTCAATTTTTCATTGAGCTTGATAGCGTTTTTTATATTAATGGACTTCTGTGCGAAACAAAGAAAAACTACTCATTATCTTTACCATGAGCTTGACCATACCTCTTAAAGATCTTAGTGAATTGTTAAGAGCTTTCCATTCAAGTATTTATTTTGTGTTTTGTTCCCATTAAGTATTCATTGCAGTAATGGGGATGCCATGACCTACATATTAAATGAATGGTTGAGAGGCTAGCTAATGTGCTCAACTAATAACCAAATCATGACAGATAATATATAGACACATAGTAGCCCAAGGAATTAACTCAATGGGTTGTCGGCAATGTTGTTGGGCATTTGGCTAGTTTTTTGATAGTAGGTGCTCGGTTCCAATCCCCTTTGGTTAGGCATACTAGTTTATGCCAATGGTTTCACTTGAGGTGCCATCCACAAATGTGGTGAAGCATCCCTTGGGTTTCCCGTGCTATTTTCCTTGGAAAAAAATGTATAGACACACAGGGTTGCTAGTGCAACACACCTCTAGAGAGATGGAACATGTGAATATGAAGAAAGAGAGTTGATTGTTTCCTCAGGGTTTCTCATCTATGTTGTTTTCTTTTCAAAATTGTCATTGAGCCATGCATTTGCATTTAATATTGCTCTTAACTTGCCAATGCCATCACAATTTATGACCACAGGCCTTGACAACAGTGGAGACCAGAGAGAAGAAAGGAAATGGCATTATGGAAGAGTGTGGGAGACAAACACTATGTATGGGCAATAAATGACACACCAATCCTCAATTTGATATGGATTGAAATTGGTCATAAAACAAACTTAAGTGGGATCCAAGAAGACAAGGTGTCCAAGCTCTCATTAAGTGGTGCTTAAAATCGCGAGCTATGTGAGCTACTTGATGGATTTAATGTTTTGGAAGGGTACATCGTACCAACAAATAGACAAGAGGGAACAAGAATTGAGATGATTTTAGACTTTAGATGCTAAAGGCAAGTAGTGGGTGTTGAATCCTAAATCTTGAATCCATCCTCATGTTGATTTTTTGGTAGCTGCAGAAAGTATTAACCTCCACGTGTAACCTATGACTTAGAATAAAATATTTCGGAAGCAAGTGAACCATTAAATAGATGCGTAGAAACCCTAGAATTCAAGTCGGCCTAGCAAAATAAATAATTTTAGAATATTATCTTCCGGAAAGACAAGTCAGCTCCACATGAAAAAGATAAACATAAAATATAATTACTAGAAAGTTAGGTTGGCCCAGCCAGAAAAGTCACTGGACAGATTTATATAAGTAGAGGACGTTTTAGCTCATTTGTATACCCAGTTAGTGCGCAAGTATTTTGGAGAGCTACATTTGCAAAGGAGGAATAAGGGCGTATGATCATCTCTTGGTCTTGGTCTCTCTCTAGCGCTATCAAGTGATATTTTTGGTGATTCTCTTGGTGATATTCTTGGTGATTCTCTTGGTGATATTCTTTCTAAGTATGGCGCAAGTTTGAGAGAGTAGTGCAGCTGCAACAACTGTAGTTATGTATGGTACTTGTTCTATGGATATGGAGACTCTCTCTCTTGTGCGCTACCCTTGGAGAAGGAGCGCTCTACTTGTCTTGAGTTGTTGCTGCAGTTAGAAACTAGGATTTATCTGTTGGTTTTGGAGTAGGCTTGCCTGAATTATTCTAAGTAAAGGTTAGGGTGCTCGGGGGTGGCCTTGTACCTATGGTTGGGTGACAATGATGTGACATTGTCTATGGTTAAATGAGCATACCAAAATTTTAACATGGTTTCAGAGCTGGTTTTCTTCATAACAGTCTAACCATTGGAAGGAAGATCCTCAGTTTGCCCCTTTGTACTTACTGAACTCAATAAGAAGGTCACCTAAGTAGGGCGCATCTCTTCCTCGGATTAGATCTGCAAATTTTTGAAGTTGATGAATTAGGGTTTCCTCATAAAACCCTAAGTTGCAACACCAATTGCAGTGCCAACACCAGTGCCAGTACCAGTTGCAGTGAAAGTTTCTGTGAAGTATTGAGACTGATTTTTGGTTGTCCTAGTGCGCCTTACCCTAGCGCATCTCTAGCTATATCCAGACTGCAAGTTGGAGCACCTTGAAATTTTTGGGTTCGTCATTTCTTACCGCTCCTGCTGGATGGTGCCATTGCCTGCCGCTGTTTGTCGCTGCTGTCGGAGGTATGTACTTGTCCAAACAACAATCGTAGATGTAGAGGGATCTCAGATCCAACACAATGCACTCCAGGTTTGATTGTTTTGATATGCCTCTAGTTGCTATGGCATTATTGTGATGAACCTCTAGGTTGCATTTTGATCTATTGAAGTTATGATTATCATACTAACCTTTGTTCAAAGTTAAAGTTAGAAACTAACTTTACTCAAAGTATTAGATTGATTAAGGTTGAGATTTTAGAGTTTATTTGCATTATATTCTCTAACTCTGATTTTTGTCAAGAAAGCATATTGTCTTAAGTACATGGGACAGGTTGAAGAGAATACTTGTCATCTTGAATGAAGGAGACTCAAAAGGAAAATCAACAACATTTGTTCTTGATGATAAGACTCCAGGTTCCAGGTTTGATTGATTAAATTAATAAGTTTCCAATTTGCACATATCAAGTTTGATAATTGCAACATTATTAGTTGTGACAACAATCCTTGAAAGGTTCTATTACTGCTAGATACAATGAATACTTGGCAGCATGTGAGTACTATTGATATAAATGCTTATTGTACTTGTTTTCAAGATGAACTAACATCTCCTCTAGGAGATATTTCTTGTTTTGCTTCGAGGCAGGTCATCTTGGTAACAATATGATGATTGCCATGAGATTGTCTTTTATTCTTGTTGACATAAATATGTTCTTATGAAAATGCTATTATACTTTTTGCTCTTGTTGCTCTTTTTGTTATTATACTGGGAAGTTGTTGACATGTCTATTCGACCTAAAGATGGAAGCAACCATGATCCTATGTGATAACCAGAGCTGCATAAAGATGACAGAGAATCCTGTATTTCATGACAAGTCAAAACACATAGAGATCCGATACCACTACATCTGTGACATGGTGCAGAGAGGAGCCATAAAGCTCCAATATGTTAGCACGGATGAACAGGTTGCTGATGTGTTGACCAAGCCTCTATCTCGTGTAAAGTTTGAGCACTTTCGAGATAAGCTTGGTATAGTCCGAAAGGACCTCCTTCGAAAGGGGGAGTAGTGTTGTGTTGATGTTGCCAGCCTAGTGCTGTGATGCCAGCCTCGTGCTGATGATAGTCCAGCTTAATTGCTGTGTGGTGTTTCTAGCTTAATTGCTGTGTGGTGATTCTAGCTTAATCGCTGCGTGGTGTTTCCAACTTAATTGTTGTGTGGTGTTGCTAGCTTAATTGCTGTGATGATGTGCCAGCTTAATTGCTGTGATGATGTGCCAACCTCGTGCTGTGATGATGTGCTAGCTTCGTGCTGTGATGATGTGACCAACCTCGTGCTGTGATGATGATGTATTAGTTTCATACTAATCCATGTTGATGCAGATGATGATATCATTCCAGCTCTCCGTTGTGAATGACGATGTGGATGATGAGAAAAACTTCCGATGATTTATAGATACACCAGTTAGTGTTCCAAGATGCTGTTGATGATGCTGTCCTCTCTCTTGCCTGATGCTGCTGTAGAATACCCTTCTTGTTAAGGGGGAGTGTTGAAATAATGTAACTGCAAAGAGTATTCTAATTACTATTGATGTATTATTCATTAGATCAATCCCCTTTTGCAGATTGATCATGTCGGAAATTGTAAAAGACCAAATCCCCTTTTGCGGATTGGTAAAACCCTAATTATAATAGGAAGAATGAGAAGTTGGCCCCATAATATATTAAAGGTGGTTATAACCACCCATAATAAGAAGTCGACCCTGCCAGTGAAAAGACACCTCCGTCCACACGTGCTAGATTGTATAAATAAAGAGGCTAGTGCCTCATTTGTACACACACACTCACTTGTTCATCAAAGCGCAAGTTTGGAGTTGCAGTTGGAGAAGAAGAAGAGAGAGAGTGAGGCACACTTCTTGGAGAGGACTTTCTGTATTTGTTTGAGTTATCTCTTGGCATTGTATTGGCTATCTATATTAAGGAAGTTTTTGCTGGGTTTTGTCCCCTATGAGGGTTTCCCAGGATAAATGATGTGTCTCTTGTGATTGTGTATTTCTCAGTGATCCTATCTATGCTATTGTTATCTAGTGAAATGCGAAGAAACCTAATAATAGCTTAAACCTTAACAACTATAGTGATGGTTGCAGGAGACAACATATTAGATGGTCTCTAGTTTGAGACTTGGAGCAGACTATCCAGATAAGAAGTTGTAATCACGACCGTATACATATGTACAAAAGAAGAAGAAAATGAAGAAGGGTACTTTTGCGAGATACAAAGTATCTCATATGGAGATTGATTGTAAGGAGTAGAAGGCTGCAAAGATGACCGATCAAATCCCTCTAGTGCAATTGATCACTCTTCGGATCATTAGGAAGAGTTAATAGAGCCATAAGGGCCTACCCAAAATCATTACAGTAACCAGGAAGAGACCAGCATGGTCCTGTGACACTTTGCAGGATGCAAAGCCATATAGCATTGACGAGCCATATCATGAGGAGCAGATGGCTCCACCAGTGGTGAGCGACTCCACCAAGTACCAGCTCAGAAGGAGCTAGAGTTCAGAGGGAGTCAGCCCTCACAATCCAGTAAGGAGGAGCAACCTCCCCAGGACCATTCATAGGAGACTTCAGAAGAAATCATCACATACAAAGGGAGTAGATGGCTCTGGAGATTATAGAGACTCAGAGTGAGCTTGATCTCAGCAAGAGTCGGTGGTTTAAAGACTTTCATTCAGAAAGTATTCCTCCTCAGATTCAGATGGGAGAGAGAGACATCTTCCAAGACTGACAGACATGTGCCATGAGTTGAGGAGGCTAAATCGAAGCTTCAGAGGCTTCGAGGAGATATGATACCTCCTGGGACGATTCTCTAGTTTCAGTGACAGAGGAGGAAGCCAGTCAGAAGGACTGGAATATGGATCTTTTTCCTTGAGACCAGAAGGGAAGTCATTGGTGACTTCCAAATTGATCTACAATATCAAACATGCTGTTGATGGTAGCATAGAGATGTACAAAGCCTGATTTGTGTCCAGAGGATTCTCCCAGCAAGAGGGAGAAGACTATGATGAGTCACCTGCTCCAGAAATCAAAAGAAGTATACATAGAGCAACCATAAGATACATAAGGAGTCTCGTGTCTGCAGATTGAAGAAGGCTTTGTACAGGCCTAAGTAGGCACCTAGGGCATGGTATGCCAGATCAGACAGTTTCCTGATGAGCTTGGGCTTTACTAAAAATATGTGGCAACATGTTCATCTTATGCGAAGCAGTGTGGCTTCAGAAGCTGATTACAAGATTGTTTGATCTCGAGTTGGAGGCGACCTGTATCTTTTGTGACAACTAGAGTTGCATGAAGTCGTCAGAGAACCCTGTGGTCTATGACATGTCGAAGCATATCGAGATTAGATATTACTATATCAGGGATATGGTGCAGAAGGGAGCAATGAGGCTCCAGTTTTGTGATTACAGAGGATCAGGTTGCAGACAAGTTTACCAAGCTACTGTCAAGGATAAAGTTGAGTACTTCAGTGACAAGCCTGGCGTGGTCCCTTTTTAGAGGGAGTGTTCTCATCCAACATGAAAAAGGGTTGGCACTGAGACAGGTGGAACTCATCCAGCATGAAAAAGGGCTGACATTGAGTGTTCTCATCTAGCATGAAAAAGGGATGGCACTGAGACAGGTGGAACTCATCCAACATGAAAAAGGGATGGCACTGAGACAGGTGGAACTCATCCTGCATGAAAAAGGGCTGGCACTGAGTGTTCTCATCCAGCATGAAAAAGGGCTGGCACTGAGACAGGTGGAACACATCCAGCATGAAAAATGGTTGGCACTGAGTGTTCTCATCCATCATGAAAAAGGGCTGGCAGTGAGACAGGTGGATCTCATCTAGCATGAAAAAGGGCTGGCACTGAGACCGAGGGTGAACATGATCAAGTATTGATGCATTGTAGGGTAGTGGATGTCCTGTGGACATGTTGTAGCTATTGAGAGCTACCAATAGACCTTGGATGCATGGGGTGAAGTCATGTTGCACTATGGATATCCTGTGTGGCTATGGATGTGTTTGAGACCACTACATGAAGAACATCTTAGTTAATACCTCCCTAGCTAAGAGGGAGTGTTGATGTTTTGGTAGTTGCGGGAGGTATTAACCTCCACGTGTAACCTATGACTTAGAATAGAATATTCTGGAAGCAAGTGAACCATTAAACAGATGCATGGAAACCTTAGAAGACAAGTTGACCTAGAAGAATAAATAATATTAGAATATTATCTTCCAGAAAGACAAGTTGTTTCCACAGGAAAAAAGATAAACAAAAAATATAATTACCAGAAAGTCAGGTCGGCCTGACTAGAAAAGTCACTAGATAGATTAATATAAATAAAGGACGTTTTAGCTCATTTGGATACTTAGTTAGTGCACAAGTCTTTTGGAGAGCTGCAGCTGCAACTAGAAGGAGGAATAAGGGCGTATGGTCATCTCTTGGTCTTGGTCTCTCTCTAGCGCTATCAAGTAATATTCTTGGTGATTCGCTTGGTGATTCTCTTGGTGATATTCTTGCTAAGTATGGCGCAAGTTTGAGAGAGTAGTGCAGCTGCAGCTGCTGCAGTTGTGTATGGTACTTGTTCTGTGGATATGGAGACTCTCTCTCTTGTGCGCTATCCCTGGAGAAGGAGCGCTCTACTTGTCTTGAGTTGTTGCTGCAGTTAGAAGCTAGGGTTTATCTGTTGGTTCTGGAGTAGGCTTGCCGAAATTATTCTATGTAAAGGTTAGGGTGCTCAGGGGTGGCCTTGTGCCTATGGTTGGGTGACAATGAAGTGATATTGTCTATGGTTAAACGAGCATACCAAAATTTTAACACCTCATTTGACATTGAAAGTACAATGATCATTATAAGCACTCATGACTTGCGAGTTGCTAAATTGATGGGTTATTGAAAGTCTGACCCTTCTGAAATTATATAATATTTGATGTCTTGCATAAATGGCAAGTGAATTAAAAAAATTATCTTTTGTTTGAAGGGTGATTTTTGACTTGTACAATGGGTTTGAACCCCTTGGAAGGGGTGGGAAGGGTTAATCTTTGATCATTGCTTGCGATCTTGAAATCAATTTTGATAAAGCTCAATCATGTTTACTGGTGAAGAAATATTTGTTTATTTGAAGTTAGCTTGGGTTCAAGATCTACATTAGGAGAAGCTCTTTAAAAACTTCTTGACAATATAGTTATTATCATTTTGAAACACTGCTTATAGTAACTTACAATTGTCCTTTGGCTTAACTACTGTGCTAAGAGGGGCATTTATATGCTGTAAAAATCACCCAGAACATGAACCTGGTCTTATCCACACCTGGATGGTATATTTTGTACTTCTTTATAGTGGTTTCCCATATGCCTAGGCCCTATTTCTAGTCCCGCTACCATAAACCTGGATCTTTAGTGACTTTTGGCTGAATTTGAAATAGGATACTATCCTTGACTTTGTGAATGACGTTAAGATTGTATGATGTTAATTTGGAATCAGAACGTAGCTTGTATTATTTTTCTAGGCAAGGCCTTTGGCTTTCTCTTGACCCCTGCATGGGGGTTCAACTGACCTCCTTGTTGAGACTCTTTAGGAGTTTCCATTCCAAGCCACAAGATGTACACCAGTAGACCAGTAGATGTATCGGTTCTAGGCGGTCCCAGAGTTAGGCTACCCCCTTCAAAACTAGGCTTCCATCGAGTTCCCTCCCCATCGCCTTTGATGTTAGGAGAGATGTCCTTCCTCACTCTTGCGGCCCTTGCACAAGGATCATGCAACCAAGCCCCCTTTGCCCTTGTCTGTCACTCCTTGGAGGATATCATTTGCTAGTGAATTGGCTCGTTCACAGTGATTGAAGACTGTGATGGGGAGCCATCTTCTCGGCCCCCTCACTTGTACTTGGCAGCCAACTCTAATGGGCCTTGAGATCCTCTCTACTTCAACATCGAGTCTTTTTACTTTCTAGCATCTTTCTTGTACATCTTATATTCTCTTCTAGCTAGATATTTAGCTTTTCCATGGTCTAAATGTGCTACGAATTGGCCCTTTTTTGGTCGCTCAAAATAACAGGAAGGGAAATCGATTTTTTTGGCCTGAAATTCGGCAAGAATTATTTTGGATTGATGGAATTGTGGATATCAGACGTTGGCATTGCACAATTTGGTTGCAGTAGGGGTATTTGAGGGTGCTGAATCCATTGCAGCAGAAAAAACAACACTTTCTCCTTTCGTCATAGAGTTCAGGGATTTCGATTTGAACTAGTTGAACTTGACCAAGCACCTTCTTGAGACGTGGAAAACATTGTGGATGCGACAATTGTCTGGCAGTTCTAATCCATAAGCTACTTGGCTATTTTTTTTGTTAATTCGAAAAGGTCCTTAGAATTTAGGAGCTAATTTGTTCTTCGCTTGTTGCTTAAGGGATAATTGTTTGTAGGATCGAAGTCTTATAAACACCCAATTGCCTTCTTGAAACTCTCTTTCTGACCTACGTTGGTCTGCTAGTTTCTAAGCATTTATTTATGATTTTGGTCTAGCCATCTGTCTGTGGATGGTAAGCTGAGTTCATATTAAGGGATATTCCTGTTTGTTTGCAAAAATATTTCCAGAAATTCCCCTTAAATTTTGCATCCCTATCATTGACGATACCTTTGGAAAACCATGTAGTTTATAAATGTTTTCTCAAAGACATCTGCAATTTGTTTTGTTGAGTCGGTTTTCTTTACTACCATGAAATGTGCATATTTGGTTACTCTGTCAACCACGACAAAATTTTTATCCTTTCCATCAGACATGGGTAGCTCTTCAATAAAATCCATAGAGATTTCTTCCCATTTTTGGTGAGGAATGTGTAGAGGATGAAGTAGCCCCAAAGTCATAACATTTCATTTTTATTTCTTTGACATATGTCACATTCGACCACAAATTTTTGAATATCCTTATGTATTCCCTTCCAATAGAATGATTGTCATGCGTTATAGTAAGTTTTGAAAAAGCTTACATCGCCTGCTGCTGGGGAACTATGTGACTCCTTTAAGACTTTTATTTTAAATTTTGAAGATGGACTTGGATAGATTCTGTCCTTATACCACAACATGTCATTTTTCCATTCAAACTTGGGGTTTTGGTCCAAGCTGTTGATTATTGAATCAGACTCAGGATCTTTGGCATATTCAACTCGGATTTCATCTAACCAATCAAGAATCACTACTGTTGTTGCATATGCCGTTACTTCGTCATCCGTTCGAGATAGTGCATCAACGACTACATTGTCCTTCCCTTTTTTATGTATTATTTCTATATCAAAGGTGGAAAGCTTTTCCATCCATTTTTGTTGTTCGGTGGACAACATTTTTTGCCGTAGTAGGTATTGAAGACTGTTGTGATTCGTACGTATCGAGAATTTGCTTCCTAAGAGATATTGTCGCCACTTAGCTAGTGCGTGCATAAAGGCTAGCATTTCCTTATTATAGGTGGACTTTAAATCTTCCCTTTTGTTGAGATTTCGACTTTCAAACGCTATTAGGTGGCCATCTTGCATCAACACTGCTCCTATTCCAAATACCGATGCATCGCACTCTACTACAAAGGGTTCTGTGAAATCTGGTGTTGCTAAGACAGGTGCAGATGACATAACGCTTATTAATGTTTCAAAACATTCTTCTGCATTATTATCCCATTTGAAGGAGTTTTCTTTAATAGGTTTGACAAGGGTGTTGTCAAATGAGCATAGTTCTTGATAAATCTTCGATAATAACTTGCTAATCCAAGGAATCCCCTTAGTTTTGATATGTTTTTTGGTTTGGGCCATTGCGTGATTGCCTTGATTTTATTGGGGTCCACCTTGACTCCTTCTTGGGATATGATATGACCAAGGTATTCTACTTCCTCTTTACCAAATGAACATTTTGATATTTTTGCATAAAATTGATTTTTTTCTAAGAGAGAAAGCACCTACTCTAAATGCTTCATATGTTCCTTCCAAGTTTTACTGTAAATAAGAATGTCATAAAAAAAAACCAACACGAACTTTCTTAAGTAGGGTTGAAAGAGTTGATTCATAATTGCCTTGAAGGTAGCAGGGGCATTGGTTAACCCAAATGGCATCACCTTGAACTCATAGTGATCATCGTGTGTTTGAAAAGCAGTCTTTGCCACATCTTCTAATCTTACTCGGATCTGGTAGTACCCTGACCTTAGATCCAATTTTGAAAAGTATTTTGCTCCGTGGAGTTTGTCTAACAGTTAATCTATGAAGGGTATAGGAAATTTGTTTTTTATAGTTATTTTATTTAACCCTCGATAATCTATGCATAGTTTGAAGGATCCATCTTTTTTTCGAACCAGGATTACTGGTGCTACATATGGGCTTCTGTTTGTTGTAATAACTCCACATTTTAGTAGGTCTTGAATTAGTCTTTCTATCTCCGTTTTATGGTGGTGCGGATATCGATCAGGTTTGATGTTAACTGGTGTTGAATCTAGTTTAACCTCGATTATATGCTCTATCTTTCTTTCAGGTGGCAACTTCATAGGTACATCTTGGAATACCTTGTCGTATTTTTGTATTAATGCTCGAATCTCTAGATGTTGAGACTGGACCATTTCTGTTGCTAATATCTCCATCTGATGACACCATGCCACATAAGTTGGTGCTCCTTTTCGAATTAGTTTCTCCATTTGTCGTGAAGATATAATTTGGGTGGGAGGTGGTTGGAATTTGTATAATTTATATCTTCTTCCTTCCCATTTGAATTTTATAAATTGTTTTTGGTGATTTGCAGAATAGGTCCTCAATGTTTGTAACCATTGAATTCCTAGGATGACGTCTACTACCCCAAAGGTACTGTGTAAAATCCAGATTCCAATTCATAATCTTCTATCTGAAGCTTGACCTTGTGACATTTTCCCACTCCATCAATTTTTTTGCCATCTTCCACCATTACTCTTATATTTGATGCTGGATACATGAATAGGTTTAATCTATTCGCAACATTTATATCTATAAAATTATGGGTGCTCCCTGTATCTACTAAAATGGTGACATTCTCCTTTTTTACGTGCCCTCTTCTGGTTCTGTATTGGGGGAATCACTTTCCTCTTTACCTTCGTTATTTGAGTTACTTTCAGATGTGTCTGAATCTTTCTTTGCTTCACAAGTATACAATTTTTTACTATTGCATTTGTGCCCAGGTGACCACTTGTCTCCACAATATCGACATTTGTTTTCCCATTTCTTATTTGAGTCCTGATGCCCGCCTTCACTTTCCCTCAAATGAGGTGGTACATACTTGTTATACTTGTCTGCAGAGTATTTCTTTGTTCTATCATCTGGATATTTATTTAAGTTTTCTGGACTTGTGAATGATGGCTTATTGAACTTGTTTTTTTGCTCAATTAGCCTTGCTGCGTGTCTAGTATCCTCGATAGTTTTAGGATTCCATAGTTTAATTTCACTACGGATGTAGTCCTTCAACCCACAAATATACATTTTTAACAATTGTTCATCAGTGAATCCACTTTGCCTTGTTGCCAGCACCTCCCATTCGTGTGAGTCGTTTACACTTGCCTTCTACTTAAGATGCACAATCTTGTTAAATAGGTCATCATCCTCTTTGTCATGGAATCTTTTTAATAGGGCAGCTGTGAAGTTTTTCCAATGGAAGGAACGAGCGTCACATTTCCTGGACCACCATAAGTACCAGTCATAAGCTTCTCCTTCTAAACTATTAGATGTTGTTATTATCTTTTCTTGTTTGCCCAGAGGGGGGTTTGATTCAAAAATACCGTCCATTTTGTTGATCCAGACAATGACTCCTCTATGGTCCTTACTATTGTATTTTGGTAACTCCTTTTTAAACTTTTGGTAATCTCTATCTTGAAATTTGTGCGTATTTCTTGAAAATATTGGCTTTGATCCTCTAAATTTTGCGATCCGGGACTTTGTGGTGGTCTTTGATAGGCTAAGGGCTCTGCGCATAATGTGTACATTCGTTTGGTCAATTGATCAATTCTCGTGATCTGTGCATTAAGCATCCTTGTATTTTTGTCCTTGCCGTTACCCCTCATTCTTAAATAACTATTCCATCGCTCCTCTGACGTGTTTATTAATGTGTCAATTCTGTCTTCTTTTTGTAATAATTTATCGATTTTTTCCAATAGTGCCTTTTGTCCTTCGCTGAATTCCTCCAGACTTTTTTCGACTTTACCGAGACGATATTTAATGCTGTTTATTTCCCTTTTACGGTTAATTTCTTCTTGTGTCTCCTTTTTCTTTTTCCTGCTTCCTTCCATATTTTATTAATTTTTTAAATATAATTCTCTGGGAAAAGAAATTTAATGATAAGTCTTATACAAGGTGTTTTGTTTTATAATATAAGTTACTTTATTAAAATAAAGTGAATTTTTTTTAGATTAAATGACTTAATAGAAGGATACGACTTTTTTTTGAAAAGCCACGAGTGTGAATTAAGGTAGATGATTTGGAGGATACGGCAGCAGTGGGGACAGGGACAGTAAAAAAACTGATCGTGGAAAAAGGTATGGCAGCAGGCAGCAGTGATGTAGCTGCAGCGACTGAACAGGTGGGTGGACGGAACGTACGGGACAGGTACAACAGGACGAGACAGATACGGCAGCAGAAGTATGGATTTACAACGGATTGTGGCGGATAGCGTACAGATTAATGGTACAGCGAACATGTATGTTCTATAATCAGCTTGCTGGCTGTATGATCACCGGATTTAACCCAAGTTGCCAAGGAGTTGCTCTGATACCACTGTAACAAGAAGACTTGTTATTTAAATTGGAGACAGAGTATTTCTGTATTGATGAATGATTGAATAAATGAATAATAGATGATTACAATCACCCTCGTGACGGTTGCTTTATAGCATTGACTGGTCACGAGGTTGAAGAGGTACGTGCCTCTTGACTTTTCAATTATTTAATTAATTATCTTTTATATTATTATTCTATTTATTATAATACATTTATGTTTGTGACATTGCTTGATCGGATTCCATTGATGGCAAACTGGAAAAGGTTGAAAACATAGAATGTTTAGCCTTCTTTAGCTTTTAGCTAGATACTCAGGTTTGTATCTCTTTCTGCTTTTAGCATTGATCCAGGAGTTGATTTCAATCTCCCACTTTGTACTTTCACCGAATGTACCCTTTTAGTCCCTTTGAGCTACTTTTGTTATCATTTGTTGGACATTAATAAAATTATCTTATCTTATCTATTTGAATCCCATAAAAGGAATTTTAGCATTTTCATGAGAATAAGGCTTGAAGTTATATAATCTCCTATGCATATTTTCCTGATACGTTCTTACAATTCTTTATGCTGCAAATGCCTTACCTGGGATAGCTACATCTGTTCAATTAAAGGCAGGCTTCCAGTGAGTTCTTCTTGCAAGGTCAGTAGAAGGATATAAGAACCAATTTTATCAAGCGTTGTCAGGAATGAACTTATATGATCATTGCAGAGGCCCATTGATGCCTTGAAAGGTTTCTTATTCTTTCCAACCAGAGATTATGCTTTTGTTCTTTGAAGTTTGCGTTTGTTTCTGCTTTTAGTATTGAACAAGGGATGCCTGCTTAAGTTCATTTTTGCTGTTAACTGTTGTTCATCTTTTTGATGAAGGCTGATTGATCACAATGGAGTCAGTTCCTTTTCCAGTGCTCTTAGTGCTTTCCAGTTCAACAAGTGAACTGTGTTGTTATGTGAGAAACATGGATACACAATCAGATTGTGAGAATTTATAAAATCTCAGAATTATTTGTTTATATTTTTTGTTCGTTATTTAATTCAATTTTAGACAATGAGAAATGATGAGCTGTTTATTAACTACTTTTCCGATAAATTTATTGTTGATCAACTAATTTTGGACATAAAGAATGCCCAAACACATTCAAGGGAACATGAATAATTAAGTTTGCTATTAACTATTTTAGTTTAGTGATGCATAATTTGTTCTTCTTTAATGCACTGATGTGTTAACTATCTCAAGAGTTGTAGGCTATTGATTTATTTTTTCATTTTGTGTGCAGTCACTGTTCTTTGCAGGAGATTAAAGGAACAAGCTGTGCAGTTGCAAGTGCCAATACAGGCAATCATTCCACTGCGAACAGCTGTTCGGAAACTTCAACTTTCTCCCGAGCATTTGACTCCTCTGCACCCAGACTTTTTGCTTGTATGTTTGTTGGCTAAATGCTATAAAGCTGCATTAAGCATTTTGGAGGAGGACATTTTTGAGATTGATCTACCGAAGGATTTCATATTGTACTGCTATTATGGGTAAGAATTCATTTTCATTACCTTTTAAGCATACAATGTGCAGTGCCTGTCTTTGCATCCATAGATGTTGCTAGGAAATACTAATGTCTCTGTTTCACCTTTCTTCTAATATTTATCAGGAAGCTTGTTGAATAATTTGATTTGTACGCACTATCGATGGGTCAATTGAAAATTGTCATTTTGAAGGCTGTTTTAAGTAAACAGAAAGCACACTTATTAACAGACAGTAAAATCAAATGGTGTATCTAGATTCTAGCCAACAATGTCCCATGAAAATTCTTTTCAAGGAACACATCTATTTTGCTGGTTAATTTCCAAAAAGTCTTTGTATAGATAGATATTTTCTTGGAACATGAACTATTGCAGCCTTGATAGGAAAAAGGCAATATTGTTTTTGTGCGACACAGTCACTGCAAGTATACTGCTTTTTATTCATAAAAATTGGTTCTCCTTCGTCACACTATGTGGACAATCTGTCCTTCTAGTTGTTTAGAAGCCAACATGAATGACAATATGTTTTAACTTTTGAGGTCTTCATAATGTTTTTGAGACATGATGTGGGTTGTGTAGGTTTGCTAAAAACATGTCTGTATCAAAAGTGAAGACACGATATTCTCTTTATAAATTTATAGTCATAAATATAGTTTTGCTTTATCCTTGATAAGTTATATAAGATGAGATAATTTTATTAATGTCCAACAGATGACCACAAAAGTAGGTCAATGTCAGTATATCCAGAGCAGTACAAAAAGTGGGAGTGCAGAACCAGCTCCGATAGCTATGCTAACAGCAACCAGAAAAAAAATACTAAGAACATAGCTAAAGGACTAGCTCAGAGAAAAGAGACACAGACCTAATGAATACATGAATCCATGATTGACAACTCATGAGGAATATATCAAGAGGAGCTGGAACTAAATGCAACGTTTGATATACAAAGATTGTCCTTTGGGAAAATCTGTGGGCTTCTTTTGGGTTTTAAGCCTCCCATAGCTGTCAATGGGGACAACCCCCTGAAGATGGAGGCTTTATTGTGTTAGAAGTTTCAAACTACAGTTGTCTAATATGAGTATGAACTTTGTTGAATACTCATCTCTCTCTCTCTCTCTCTATATATATATATATATATATCACTCAATGCAAAATACTGTTTGGGCAGCAAGGAATGCTGGCAAATAAACAATTAATGATTGGAATTGCTGCCATCTGATAGCAGAATCTGGCCAAGTGAGATGATGAAAAGGATATATATAGTTCAGAGATCCCTTAAAGAAGCATTATCGTTGCTGTAGGAAAATCAGTAGTAGTATGTCACATAGTTTCTGTCTGTCACTCGTGTAGGAAATTTCTATGTAGATACCAGATTCTAGCTTTTTTTTAACAACTGTATTTGAATGTATTTCTTGCCTACCTAGTCAGTAGTCATAAACCATCATCTCTAGAACATTTAAAAAGTTGGTTGTCTCCATATAGGATAGGTTAGTTAGAATAGGAGCACTGCCATTTCTTTGAGGCTTAATCACTGAAAAAGCATGGCTGATCTGAGGCCCATAGTACCGTTAGATGCATGTTTTGAAATCTTCTCAAAACTACTTTGCTATAGATTGGATCATTGGATACACTTTCAAAAAGAATCATTTTAAAAGGAGTAGAATGTCTTTGTCCAAGAAGCAAAATTCTATAGAAGTTTACAATAGTGGAAAATACACTACATCTAGTTTACTGCTCCAAGTACAAGGGGAATTCCAATTCTACTTCTTATCCATGATCCCCAAGAAAGAAGCTCCTGAAGGAATTAGCGAAACACTGAATTAAGACTGACAACACTTTGCAATGTATCTAAAACAATCTTCTACAGATAACCAGCTAGAGACTTTGAAAACAATCATTTTGATAGAGCAACATCATTTGTCTAATGAAGAATCATCAAGACAATTTTAAAATGGTTCAAGTCTCAAGAGTATTGTACATATTAGTTAGAGTAGTAGTAATAAGATCCGAAATGTGACTCCAATTCACATGTCTAATAGCAGAGTTGCCATATAATGTGTTTATCTCATTATTCATCCATAAACTGGAATTTTGTTTTCATCTTGGATAGAAATGGGTCAGCATTTCTTGTGCAAATTTTCTAATGCCTGAAATGACATTTCGTCTTCTATTTCTTTCTGCCTTTAGATCTGAAGGTTCCATATGAGGATTTCCATGATGTCTTGTGGGACGGTTTTCTGTCCATTCAAGCAAAAATATAATCTAGTGTATCATAAGCAGGAGGTTGTCTGGCTCTTTCCCAGGATAGTCCAGACTGGTCCTCTTAGCCCATGCCATTACCAGTTGATATCATCAGGCTTGGCATTGGTGCTTTCATAGTGGTTGATGGGGCTGCAGACCCCTTCCCTGATTTTGATTCAGATTAGGGTCTATCTCTTCTCTTGGCCTTTGCTCATCATCCAATCAACCTTCTCTGATACAGTAGTTTTTGTTCTTCATAATCAACCTAATTTGGTCGTTTGTGGACATTAATCTGATTGTCTCTTCTTTCTTTCTTGCTATATTGACATTCATTATCTATAATTAACTCTGCTCTGCACCACAAGTCAACGGAGAACAAAAAAATTTAACCATAGAGTACTTCTGTTTAACCTTGGGATATCACTTAGAAGAAACTATTATGTAAGCAAGTTCCACTGGTCTATGCCTCGAACAAATGAAGGGCATGTTTATTACACTAGGTGGGTTATATTTGCAAGGGTTAATGGCCATGTATGCTAATTTTGCTATTGTTGGCTGTCACGGGAATTTTGTGCCCTATAAGCCCAAAAAGGTTTTATCTTCATTTGATTATGAGAAATGTAGCATGGGTTCGAGGGTAGACTGTGTCAGCTATGAGTAGAGGGTACCTGGTAAGGATCTCGAGTCTTTGGGTATGCAGTACAGGGTATAGCTAAGATACATTTTGTCAAAAAAATTTGGGCCCTAGCGAAAAGTTGCTTTCCTCTTGTATTAAAAGTTGAAATGTTCTGTTATTAGGAAATAGATGTTTTTGTTCTGTTAAATTTTAACATATGTTCTGTTAATATAATGCAGGGGAATGGTTTTTATTGGATTGAAACGCTTCAACAAAGCCCTAGAATGTTTTCAGCATGTGAGTGGGTAACATGCTCTCAAGTTGATTCTGCTGCTTGTTTTCTGCTTAAGCATTTTTGACAACTACTGTTGGATTATTGGAGTTGCCAATTATGTTGTGTTTTGTGTAGGCTATTACAGCCCCAGCGACAACTTTGACTGCAATAACTGTGGAAGCATACAAAAAGTTTGTCCTAGTTTCTCTCATTCACACTGGTCAGGTTAGTTCTTTGATTCCTAGTTTCATTAATGTTAATATATAGCATGCTGCTACAAAATACTTAGTTTACATCCACAATTCTGTGTTGAAGTGTGTTAAACAAATGATATTTCATTCAAACCAAGGTAATTGTGCTAAACAAACCTTGTTCCTTTCAAAGTCAATCCAAGATTTTTGTCACAGTGTGACAAATTGATGCCATCCCTGCTCATAGAAACAAAGGTGTTAAAGCTGATCAGTTCTCCAATAGGACATCCACATAACCTGTGTAGGTTCTATACAGACATACAATATTAAATGAAAATGAACTAGCGAGCTTATGGAATGCAGTCAATAATATGTCATTATAGCAATATTGATTCTTGTAAATCATCTATAAGATGTTATAGCCTGTGAAAATTTGTTGAGAATATGGCAACTGATACTTTTGATTTGTTCATTCTTCTTTCTCTTTATTTCTCTTATAGCTGACTTTTGTTTTCTCAAAATTTATTACAGGTTCCAGCATTCCCAAAATATACACCTGCTGTTGTCCAAAGAAATTTGAAATCTTGCACTCAGGTATATGCAGTCATTGTTGTACATACCACAGACCTGATTCATGTTTTTGTTCAAATATGCCAATAATTAAATTGGTTAATTTACATTTTTCAATTATTTATGAAATGTTTTTTCCTATTTCAAGTACAATAAGTCTTTATTGTATTTCTGTATGCATTATTTTTTAATAGATGGCTTTTGCATGTTAGCAAACCTTGTGCCGTTATACCTGGAAATTTTCCAAATATGGGAACTAGTGCAAAATAACTAGGAAACACTCTGGGAACTAGTGCAAAATGACTAGGAAACACTCTGGGAACTTGTGCCAACCATTTCCTATAGGGGAACTTCCAGGAAATGTTTCCTGGCATTTTCTAGTACAGAAGGGGAATTTCCAGCCCCGGAAGAATGGGTTAAAAAAATTCCTAAGTGGCATGGTACTCACCCCCTAGTAGAAAATGGAAAACAAGGAAACCATAATGAAATATATGAAAATAACAGCTGTAAAAAGAAACTAAGATATACAGTTTATGAAAACACAACCGATTTTTTTCTAATATTTATGCATATTTTATATACATATATCTGTATAATTTCTCTATTTCATAAATTTTTTTGCTCATCTGTGGGTATTATTTCCACAGGGAAAAAATCTGTATATTTTTGTAGCAAAAATATACAGGTTGCAGCTCCCTGTTGGAGCTCATATACAGGTCAAGAAGACTCTGCTGAACCTTTGCTGCCAAAATAGCAAAAGGTTTCAAAAGATCCTTACAATCAATAACAATTCAAATACATGAAAACTGTTTCATTTTTCACAATTGGAACTCCATAGATATGAGTTCCTCTCCCTCGCTGTACTCGTAGATCCCGCACGCACCAGACGGAAGGGCCAAAGCCTCTTTGGAAAGGGTAGCAGCTTGAGTATTTAACTCTCTGTATATATGGTTACAGGAGTACCATTCGAATGCATTTAAGTCTTGACGTATGTCCTGCAATAAAAACTTTAGACGGATATTATTCATAGAAATTTTTCCGTTCACCCAATCTACTACCAGTTTGGAATCGCTGAAAATCTGAATTTTCCTGATTCCTTTCGCATTGAACTCTAGCAGCGTCCACAA
>ML822182.1:123256-136301 GCA_009831015.1 Picea engelmannii | reverse complement strand
TAATAATGCTTCATTGATATAACACTTGGATTATTGGTTAAAAGGGATTAAATTTCTCTACTACTGATTCACTGCCCCTCTTAGTAATCCAACACAAGCATATGTGAACATTGACAAAAGTTTCCATAATACCTGTGTATCCAAGGTTGCAGAGGGTTGTTGTAATCACTTAGAAGAAATAAAATACTCCCTACCCTATTCTCAAATACAAAGCTGTCCTCTACTATCATATGTAATATCACTTTACAACTGCAAATTATAAGAGCTTCCTTATGACATAAACTGAATCTCATGCTCCATCCCAGTTGATATCACTTCTTTATCTCCAACACAAACTGTATTTCTACACATATATTTGACAGATGTTAGGAAGTATCTGGACATAAGCATGTAGCTTTAAAAGACACCATAACATATGAGTTCCAAGAGAAGCACTTGAAGATGTTTGAATCTTTCACCCTTTTGCAATCCATGTTGATCGATCTGACCAACATCAACATCATGTAGAAGGATTTGACCATGCAGAAAGCCTTGTCAAATTCTAAAATCACATGTTTCTCGATCACAATTAAAAATATAGCATAAAATTCTGGAGATTCTAGTGCACCTCAAATTTATTTGCTGTCACATTTCTCTAAAAATAAGGATTTTTTTGTCTCTAATATTCTTTAGTTGTCGCCTATTTTCTAGCTTTCTATCAGCTATCATAACAGTTCTACTAGCTCTCTAGAAGATTTCAAATCTTTAGGTATCTTCTCGAATACAAAGTCATCACAATAGTACATGAAGACTTGAAATTTTTCCCATACTTGCAACATTTTACTTCCCATGGTATTTGAAATATTTTTTCACACATATCACAGATGAGAGCTCTGGTTGAATCTTCTTAAAACCGCATATTTTACAAAACTGTCATCACCAACAACTCTTGGATTCCTTATACTTCCTTTAGACCTTCATAATCTCTGGTTTTCCACAAATTTACAGCTGATAACAAACATGGCATGGTACTGACTTACCTATATTTTATGTCTTTGGAAGCCAATACAAAGAGTTTTAAAACAAACTGAACAATTGAGCAATGTATCAAATTTCCTTCCTCATCTTTTGCATAGAACGCAAGTCTCATTCTTTTCATCTATATCTGGATCATAGAATTTTGGTTTCACATCTTGATCTTTAGAATATTTGACCACTTGTTTTAAGGGTTCTTTATGAAACCTCAACATTAAAGCTTAATAAAATTTCCTTTGAAACAATCACTGTATGTCCCTTTCGCAACCAAGAAATATATATGCACTAAAATGTGACATTTATTTCATATCTACGACCTCAATAAATTTATGAAAAGAATCCCCTTTTTCTACAAGGATATCTCCATCGACTTTCATATTCTTAAATTCTTCTAAGAGGTCTCTATTTTTAACACCCATATCACAAAAATAATCTTTGATAGAAGGATACTCTTCTCTGCATCTCCCTAGTTTATCTTCGGCGTGAAGTGATAAACACCAATCTTCAAATAGATTGTGATACTCCTATGGATCTGCTAATACTTCAACCTCCTTTTGATTCACCTTTTTGATATCATTAAGCGAAAGAGAGACATTGCTTGGAAGATTGAAATGAACCATAAAATCATCTTCGGGTATGCAACTGGTTTTTGTAACCAGAAGTTGAATACATTCTTCTAACTTTCCCAACATTAATAAACACATGAAAGAAACATTGTTCTTCCCCATATCTCTGACCATCGATGCAAGTTTGGAGATCCCTTTGGCGTTGGGATTTTTTTTTCCAATCCGACTGCACATGAAATATGGGGATATACATTTCAGTAGAACATAAAAATATCTCAAACCATCCACAATTTTTAAAATCTACTCTTAATTTACCCAATTTGGGTCATCCCGCACAAAACCCATGTTTTGAATTTTTCCGATTCTTCATCATTGCTTCATAAAACATGCCTGAAATTCACTACCTAGAAATGTTGCATGTTCCCAGGGGGCTCCCTTATGATTTAGTAAATCACGGTGAGGGTGGGGGGGGAAGGGGGGGCGCACAATTCCCATGATATGCCACGTATTCTTGGTGAAAACCCTAGTTAATTTTTGTGGACCCTCCATTCATTAACCATCGAGCACAGGAGGGGGGTCACAATTGATTGCACTCGTTGTATCTTGGGTTATGACAAACATTTCAGAGGTTCAAGAAATGCTCACATGACCATAATATGGATTTGAAAACAATATTAGACTAGAGAAATACAACAGTAATTTATCAAAGGATAACTCACACCCATTTATAATTTTGAAGTGAGGATTGTGGACACAAATATTGAAGAAAATTGTATTGAATTGGGAGTGATTTCACGGAAGGGGAAATAATTTGAATTTTGCAAAATTTGGAAACTAAGGATAATGGGAATAAACAAGGGTATAACAAATAAATTAAAGGGAATTTATAAAAATAGGGTTGTTGGACTCACACTAGCTTTGGAGCCAGGGCAAGACCAATAAGTAAGTAAAAATTGTAATAAATTTAATGTCAATTGACGAAGTCAATTAATGTTACAACACATTTACAAGGCTTTATTAGTTATATTGTGGGTGTGGCATTTTTCTCTTTCCCATTGTAATTTGTGACCTCAATTTCTAATTTTGAGGGGAAAATGGGAATAAATCAATAACATTTGGTGTTATGAGAATTTGTCCCAAAAATAAAATTTCAAAGGTTCTTAATGTCCTAGAATAGTTTTCAAAAAGAGTGCTTATTCATAGGGGTGATTTTAATAACCCCGTAAATTTATATGTATAATAAATGGGAGAATCCACATGATACATAGGAAAAATTGAAGGTTGTTTTATCAATAATATATATATATATATATATATATATATATATATATATATATATATATATATATATATATATATATATATATATATTGAGAATCTTTTAGTCAATTTAATAATCTTGTAAAATATTGGCAAATCTTCACTTAATTATAAACTCGTAAAATCTTGGCGAATCTTTCACTTAATTTTAAAACCTTGTAAAGCCTTGGAATTTTTTTGGATAAAGTATCAAATCATATATATTAATAGGAAATTGTATTCATTAAACTATAATATACTCTTGTTATATATTTGAAAAAAAAAACATAATTTGTCCATCCTTTAGACAATGCTGCAAGCATTAGGGGTTATGCTTGTCAAGGTTCTCACTTTACACTCTTGCATTTCCCTCTATCATTTTTGATAATATTTCACCACAAAGTTCATGTATGTTGATCTTGACCAACACTTCTATCAAGCTCCGGATATATTAATATTTTCTCTACTACTTCTATTATATGGATTCTTTATTACTGATTCGTCGATTATGAAAGGACCCTTCATAGAAGTTCATCATAGGATGTTCTTAAATAGGAGCACACATAATAAATCCATCAATAACTCCAAAAGTATAATAATATTGATAGGTCACATTCCATGCATAACTTTCTCTCTAATCATCCATTTGTACTAAAAATGACCTCTTTCCAAGGAAGAGAGGTCTCTATCCCTTATATTTTTATTGTCTTATAAAAAAGCAAAGGGACACAAAAAATTATAATAAATGTTGGGCATAGATTAGGCATCATAAAAAGAGATTATATGAATTAGACTCGTATAATTCAGCATGAACAATAAGAGACGTATATTAAGTAAGGGATATTATGTCATCATGTATATTTATACCTAGAAGTAGCACGGTGCATAGTCAAAGTCCTATCACCCATTTGAAGCCCATTAATGGTAGCACATGTTGTTTCTGTCACTTGGATCCTACTACATATTGAATCCCAAAATTGAGTTACATAAAATTAATGAAGAAATCAATGATCCAGAATTAGAAAGCTATTTTTGCTATCTAATACAAGCACTGATAAGCATACATCTTTCTTAGTTACATGGAACTCTCCATAATATGTGCATTATTAGCAGAAACTATGTAATTTTTTTTTTTTTCAATCTTGTTTTTCAACTTTGACTTCAAGAACGTTGAATCACAATAAAGATTCTTTCATCCTCCATTGGCTACATGTAATGAATTCTCTTTTAGTGTTAACATCAAAAGTATAATTGCATTAGAGGAATGTCGATTTCATGCTAATAGGTATTTTATGATGAAAACATAGGAACCCAATGCATATACCATTTTTCTCTTTACTTAGCTAAGTAGATCTCATTTCCATTTTTAAATAACCAATAAGTATTTTCAAAGAAAATATTAAATAAACACAGTAAATCCTAAAAGGTGAAGATGCTTAAGTCATCTCACAAAGTGAAAGGAAATAAAAAAATATTTCCTTGAACCATCAAATATATAAAGAAAATAATAATAATTATGGAAAACACATTGAGTGTCCAAAGACTAACCAAAGCCATATATTAAGCCTAATACCATGTCTTTGTCAAATAAACATGACAAAAATATGAAGAAAAGTTATTTTACTCAACTAAGGTCTTTAAATTTAACCCAAACCCTTGACTCAATGGAAATCATATGAAACCAATCATGCTATAACAAAGGGTTCAGTCAAATATCAAATGATAACTAGAAGCATTCAAGGGATTAACACAAATTGTAACCAAAATAAACCCAAAATTTCAAACTTGACAAGATGTTCCAAAATGCAACAAACAAACAAACCATTAAAATTTACCAAGATATTAGATCTAGACATCAAAGTAATTTCATCTATTTGAATGAGCCCATTCTTTCTTAGTAGAAGTCTTGTTAAATTATTTATTTACCCTTTAATAATAGGACACTATCTATGTGAAGAGATAGGTCATAGCTTCATCAAATTTTAGTTTCTTTTCCTGTCACATACAAGAAAGATACAATGTAATAGTTAAATATAAAAACATCAATCTTAAAGTAACTTGCGTCAAGGAAATGTGGCTCTAATGTTACAATGAAAAATACAAAATATAGAACCCATTTTTACCTGAAATGCAACCTCAAATTTGCACATAGTAATCTTACCATTATAAAGAATTTCCTACATACTCCAAAAATACAGGAACAATGAATCATAAGAATCACATCATTTGTTCTATTTCATTCACTATTTCTTGCACCACCAATGGAACACATATACCAACTTTGACTTCAAGAACGATAGTGCAATAAACATTCTATCATCTTCCATTGGCTACATGTAATTCTCTTTTAGTCTTGACGTCAAAAGTATAATTTCATTAGGGAATGTTGGTGTCATTCTAATAGGTCTCCTATGATGATCACATAGGAACATAGTGGATAGACCATTTTTTTCTTTTCTTAGCCAAGTAGAGCTCATTTTCCTTTCTAAATAATCAATAAGTCTTTTCAAAGAAAATATAAAATAAACATAGTAGGTACTAAAAGGTGAAGATGCTAAAGTCCTACCACAAAGCGAATGGAAATAAAAAAATATTTCATTGAACCATCAAACATATAAAGAAAGTAATAATAATTATGGAAAACATATTGAGTGCCCACAAAATAACCAGAGCCATATATTAAGCCTAATACCATATGTTTCTCAAATAAATGTCATGAAAAAAAAGATGAAAATATGTTTTTTACTCAACAAAGGTCTCTAACTTTAACCCAAACCCTTGACTCAATGGAAATCGGATGAAAACAATCATGCCACAACAAAGGGTTCAGTCAAAAATTAAACGAGAACTATAAGCACTCAAGGGACTAACACAAATTTTAACCAAAATAAAATCAAAATTTCAAACTTGACAAAATGCTCCAAAATGTAGCAAACAAACAAACCATTAAAGTTTATCAAGATATTAGAGATAGACATCAAAGCAATTTCATCTACTTGAATGATCCCATTCTTGATTAGTGGAAGTATTGTTAAATTAGTTATTTACCCTTTAATACTAGTACAGTATCTATATGAAGACATAGGTCCCAACTTCATCAAATTCCAGCTTCATTTCATGTCACATACAAAATAAAGACAATGTAATAGTTAAATATCAAAACATCAATCTTAAAATAACTTGCATCAAGAAAATGTGGCTCCAATGTTACAATGAAAAAAACAAAATATAGAACCTATTTTTACTTGAAATGCAACCTCAAATTGGCATATAGTATCTTACCATGATAAATAATTTCCTACCTATTCCAAAAAATACAGGAACAATGAATCAAAAGAATCACATAATTTGTTCTATTCCATTCACTATTTCTTGCACCACCAATGGAACATGTGTACCGAAATAAGTGTCCCCTAGGCCCTCATATATATTGGATTATGTCAAATCTTGCGGTATATCAATTTACCAATTCTCAATTTGTTGTTCGTTTTCTTCATTATGAAAAATACCTTCTCTAGATGCACTATCATTATGAGCCTCCAAAGAATTATGTTCCATATCAATTTCATTAGAGAAATTTGCTATATTGTTTTCTCCCTTTCTATCACAATCTGATTGCCAAAGAGCTAGTGCTCTTTCATATGGAAAATTGGTAATGTCATATTGTGTTACATATAATCTTAAACATATATCCATATATTTATCAAGCTTGTTCCCCATCTTTGGCTTAAAAAATGATAGTGCACTAAACATTCTCTCATCCTCCACTGATCCCAAAATCATGGTTTGACACAAATCCACTAATTTGAAATATTCTGATATGTTTTCCTGTAAGTATTGGATAACACCTAAAATAGTCCATAATATTGCTATTACACCATATTCTATAGAATTCTCCAAAACAAAAAATCGATTCCACATTGTTTTAGCGAAGCATGTGGCTTGTTGAAACAATTTTGATTTATCTAAAATTCCTTCAACCTGTTCTCCATGTATATCGACCTTATTGCAAAAGTGGTGCACTAAAGTATTTAATTTTTCCACAAAGTTGGATTTTTAAGTAGTTTATATTTTATATTGTTCCAATAGTGAGGCTACACCACATACATGACCCCCAACAATTCATCTCGAGGAAATAATTCTCTTATCTTCGATGATGGTGATTTTGCAATTTCTATCAAGTTGTGTCTCATTGAAATGACAAGATTGTCGAATAGGTCTCTTGACATAGGGCACTCTATGGTAGTTAGTCCTGGCTTATCAATATAATGAAAAATAACCATATACCCACGCACTTCCATACATAGTATCCCTTTTTCATCAAACTTAAGAAAAAATCAGTATTTTCTATATCAATGATCGTAGTCCAATTTGTAAACTGTGGAACTACAAAATATGCTAGCATCGTATGCAAATTATCTAATGAAAGGCATGCAAATTTTCTTTCATTTGTGTATTCTGCAATATACATTGTGCAACTTTGAAACATTTTCACGAGGACATTCATTTCATCTAGCATAGGAAGAATTCCAACCAATGTTAATAATGTCTCTATGTGAGTTAGTCAAAAGAGAATATATTGAGCTCTATCTATTGAAGCGCTATTCATACATCACCCATACCAAGGAATTGTACTCACTAAATAATCTTTGAGGTGCTCCATCCAATGAGATCATCCTGTATCAATATCTTTTAATAGCTTGTTTCGATTTGTAACACTGTCAACAATTTTTTTTAACTCTGGAAATCTTTTGGGACTACAAAAAAAGTATGCACAAGCCTCTCATACAAGATATTAAACTTTTGAAACAGATGGAAACTTGTTTACTATTTTAAATTCAAGATTCATCCTATGAGCCATACACTAAATACTTAACATATACGGTGAAGTTGATATTTGTAGTCTGACAGAAAGGCCATTCCTTTGTCCTTGCATTACTGATTCTCCATCTTCTCCAATAGATACCAGATTTTTTGTGATCATTAAATGATCCATACCACCAATTTGCTTCAAACTATTAATAACAAGTTCATAAATATTTTCAATTGTAGAATTCTCCCTCATTTTATGAATCCCAGGTAGATAGGAATGTCTAATTTGGTAATTAACCATATAAATATTCATGTAGATCCACGAAGTATTATCAATAGTCTTAAACTCATCCAAAGACAATGTCAAAAACCTACTATTTGCAATCTTCTCTTTCATATCATTATTTTCTACTTGAGCTAGATATTTTACCATTCCCAACCACTCGTTAAATACCAATGAGAAGATGGAAAGATTGACATTTGAAGAAAATATAGATATTTCATGTAATTCACATAATGTGTCATAGGATGACCTTTAGATAAGATGTGAAATACAATGATTAATTGAATTGTCTTGGATACAAAATTTCTTTCCATCATTTTTCTGAATAGAGATGTGATGGTTCCTCCACTTTCCTTGAGTTTTTCCTTAGTGATTAAATATTTATTATATTCATCAAAATATTTTCCATGTCGAAATTCCTCAAAATATTTCCATCTGACAATAGATTTTTTCTTGCCATATACAATTTTATTTTCATACACCTTTTCTACATGCTTCTCTGCTGTATCTAACTTCATCAGAAATGTCGTTGGCGTGCCAAGTTTCCAACTACATATATTGCATCTAACTTGTGGTTTCTCTTTCTCATTTTTTGGAGGTATTGGTTCAATAAATGGAAATTTTGAGACCCGATCTGGTTGGAAGCCTCTCCCTATGTCCCATTGGCATTTTTGTCTTTTTCGTGAATTGGTTGTGTTCTTTTCCAATGAAATATTTTTGACATTTTCATTGCCAATTTTTGGTGAAAATGCATTTATCTCACTTTGATCACCAAAGGGACATATTCATTCATCTATTGTTTGGCTATTAGATGCATTCTCACAAGAGTTGACATCTCTTTTAGTGATAGGTTGCTCAAAAGATCTCTAAGAATGAAGAGAATGTGGATCCTTGGATTAAGGTCTTTGAAAGTATGATGATATATCATTTTGTCTTGATATTTTCTTCCCATGATTAGTGTTTGACATCTCAATGAATATTCCACAATTGAAATTTCAAATCGATCTAGAATCCAAAAGTGAAACCTGCATGAGAAATGATATAAAATTAGTAAAATTCCGACCAAGTATAGAATGCATGTATGTATTTAAATTTATTATATTTTTTACGAAATCAAATTCTTTGAGAAAACATACACCCAAAAAGGAAAACCATTGAATGTTTACACAAATCCCCAAAAATAACTTAGGGTGTAGAGCAAGAAAATACAACATAAATGCATCCAAAAATAGAAACTTACCATTGCCTACAATAGGAATGGAAAGATTAGCAATTTTTGGAAAGGTATGTTCAAATGGATTGGTGTAATGCAATGTAATTTTGTAATGAAGAAGAAGAAGGTGATAAAAGCCTCAATTCTTATGTTTTCTAACTTTAATAAAAAATTTCAATTTGATTATAATGCTAGTACATTGCAACTGGAATTGTTTTCAATTAAGAGGGCATACCCATAACATATGTCAATGGGAATAAGAATGAGTTAATGAAGAAGTATTACACGTACAACCAATATTTTTGTGTGATAGTTCAAGTGTTCAAGCATTGGATTCATTCATTACTACATAAGGAAATTTTTTTGTATACAAAACACTAGGATTTAAAGTTCATAATCAATGTGTAGAATCAACAAAATCAATGGCATGTCAACTACATTGAAGTTTTGGAAATTTACTCTTTTTTGGAAAAACATAATGCAAGCAATGAAACAAAATGGAAGATGCACTAAATAAAAGAGCATTGTTTCTTACCACTATGAAGAATAAACTAACTAGATATGAGAGCGTTAAATAAATCTATAACGCTAAAACATGTTTCATACATATTACATATATTTGTAATAACTCAATATTACAAAATAGGACAATAGAACTAGATTTATTTATGCAAGATGATTTTGTTCAAACAAACGTGACTGTGCATTCTAGGAAGTATAGCACAATAGTTAGAGTGAAACTCCTCACTACTGAAAAATTGGTCCAACAACCATCAAAGGAGAGATGGAGGGAATGGAGCCACCACTTGGTTTTTAAGGGAAACTAAGAGCCCAAAAGAAGAATGAAGGAAGGGAAGAGATACTAGATTTCTTATTAAATTTCATTTAGTGGGCTCAAATAGGATTGGCTGATTTTAAGGGTGCTTTGATTAAGCCCCAAAAGGTTCTATTGCAAATAGAAAATGAATCTTAGAAACTAAACTAATTCACCCTATAATTAAACCAAGTTTTCTAGTTAAGAAACATAGGAAAATGAGACCAATTCAAAGAAGAGGAAACAATATAAGATACTTGTGAAATGGGACATATGAAACACCTATTGAATATACAATAATATTTGATCTTCTCGCAATGCTTCGAAGTGCCAATATCTACCTATAATGTACTTGACCAACCACCTCCAAAAAAAATAAATATGTATAGAATACAAGATCTATCATGAAAATAATAAGAGAGATGTTACCAAATGTTATAAACAAAGTGTTCCCTTATTTGTGATGTTGTATACTTTGTTAAATTTTTAATTAAAATAAAGTACCAAGGCAAGTGTTTCTCTTCCCTAGGCCCCTAAGGGGGAGAAAGTGTCGAATGTGGGTCCTAGTCATTTAATTTGTGAGATGCAAATTAAAAGGTGACTTTATGATTAAAGTGAGGGTGAGTGAAGAGACACCAAATCTCAGCCACCCATCTAATCTAATATCAACCCTTAGATTAGAAAAATCCTCACCTTCCCTCATGAGGTTGACTAAGGCAAGAGGGCGCACCCATTCTTGGGTAAGCAACAACAGTCTTGTTGAGAGAGCAAGAGACTCTTGGTGAGATGCCAAGAGGCTCTTGGTGAGATGCCGAGAGCAAGAAAAGTTGCAGCATTCTTGTTGAGAGAACAAGAGAGAGAAAGAGAAAGGACCTTTGGTGAGATGCCAAGGTCAGATCTTTGGTGAGATGCCAAGATCAAGAGACTCTTGGTGAGATGCCAAGAGAAGGGACCTTTGGTGAGATGCCAAGGTCAGAGAATTGGTGAGATGCCAAGAACAAGAGAGAGGTCAAGCTGAGAAAAGAGACAGCATTTGCTGAAGGAGAGCACACATCCCAAGGCAAAGAGAAGTACAGATTTCAAACAACAAGGAAGAACAGGCCATATCATACAGATTTGTGGAGGTCGCACAACATGTAATGTGCACAGAAATTGAGGAGGACAACAGCTGCAATTTCTGAGAGTACTGGCATGCATTCCAAGGCTGTCGTACAACATTTGTTGGCACAAAAATTGAGGTAACTGCTGTAATATATTTCTGAGTGTATTTCCGTACAGTCCGTATTGTTTGGCATGAATATTGGGGACCGTACAACATAGTTTACAAGGAGATGTTCATGCTGGGTTTTCTGTACAGTCTTAGCAGAGTTTTGGCACAAATTTTGGGACTGTCCGTACAACATTAATTGTTGGGGCAGTCGTACAGTTGTATGGATTTCTGGTTCAGAAATCGAGGAGCAAAGCTACAAGAATGTCCAGATAAGTTTGTGTAAATATCTGAAGATGAATATGCTGTAAAAGAATTTCTCAGAAGCTCATAAATAATACAAAGCCCTCTCTCACTGGTTTTCCCCTTGTGGGTTTTTCCAGGGTCGAAGTTAGATCGAAAATATTTGTGTCTATATTTTCTGAGTTTTGCATATTGTTGATATTTTATTTCTGCATTGAAAACAATGTTCAGAATCCTCATGTTTCAGTTCTGAAGTTTATTTTCTGTTAAGTTTTTTATATGCTGAAACAGTGTTGAAACAGTGCTGAGTATATGCTGAAACAGTGCTGAGACATATGCTGAAATAGTGTTGAGTATATGCTGAAACAGTGTTGAGACATATGCTAAAACAGTGCTGAGTATATGCTGAAACAGTGCTGAGACATATGCTGAAACACCGCTGTGACATATGCTGAAACAGTGCTGAAACTGGAGTTTCGGCATTTAAATTTGGTAGAAAAATCAGTGAGACTGAAACTGGGTGGGATCTGAAATTTTTAACATGGTATCAAAGCTGAGGTTGAAGAGAGGCAGAAATTTCAGCAGACAGAAAGTTGGGATAGCAGTCACTTCGAGAGGAAGTCACTTGGTGAGAGATCAAGGAGAGGATCTTTGGTGAGATGCCAAGATCAAGAGACTCTTGGTGAGATGCCAAGAGAAGGGACCTTTGGCGAGATGCCAAGGTCAGACCTTTGGTGAGATGCCAAGGTCGAGACAAACAACAACTTCAGCAGAGGTGGATGAGTTTTCCACCAAGTTTGACAAGAAATTTTCCTTGATTACATGTCTATCCTCGAGGACCACTACTCCTGATACTTGGTATATTGACAGTGGTGCCTCTCGCCATATGAAAACAGTTCGTGAGCACTTGACGGATCTTACATAGTGTGGAGATGCAGAGGTAGTGCTTGGAGATGACCATGAGGTCAAGGTGGCTGGTTGCGGGACCATATCATTTTGGAGGGAGTCTTTGCCTCCCATGATTTTGACGGAGGTTCTTTATGTTCTGGGCTTGAAGAAGAACTTTGTGTTAGTTTCTACTATTGAGGAGAAGGGATATGAGGTCTTGTACCGTGATGGGCAGGTGCTTCTTTTCCCCATAGGTCTAGCATCACTTCGGCCAAAGTGATTGGTACTAGACATGTGAGGTTGTATAAGTTCTTGTTCCAGCAAGTACGAGCATTGATTAATTCTACCAGCAGCAGCAGTGAGCTATGTGAGATATGGCACAGGAGGATGGCACATTTGCACCATGGGGCTTTGCGAGTTCTGAGGGAGTTGGTGACGAGAGTTCCAGATTTCAGTTCAGAGCACCATGAGTTGTGCAAGGGGCGTATCTTGGGAAAGTACACCAAGACTGCTTTTCCGAGCAGTGACAGTAGAGCAGCAGGGATACTTGATCTTATACATTCAGATGTATGTGGCCCGATGTCTTTGGCATCATTGACTGGATCCCTATACTATGTTGTATTCATTGATGACTTCTCTCATAAGTCCTGGATTTTCTTCATCGGTTCCAAGAGTTCAAAGCTCTTGTGGAGAACCTGATAGGGAA
>ML822182.1:54775-78355 GCA_009831015.1 Picea engelmannii | reverse complement strand
TTACCACAAACATTTTATATTGAGGGCACACATTCTCAGTATATTGAATACACGCGTTCTCAGCCGCTACCTTTCAGCGTTCTTAGCGGCTATGCTAGTCTACTTTCAATAAGCATAGATAATTTTAGGGGTGCACAATTGGTAGAAATTATAGGGTTTAAAATTTTGAAGAGGTAAATTTGTATTGAAGGATTAAAAAAATTTGCGTAAAAATTAAACTAAATTGATATAAATGGTATATCATTAGCCCTCCAGATTTCATGGATAACTTTCCAATTTGCTTTGAATTTTTAGAATATATTTTTTTTGGTGAGTGAAACCAGAGTGTTTTTGGAATTTATTAGCCTACGTTTTAAATGGCTTGTTTTTAGAGAATGATTTGATTTATAAATTATGGAAAAGGCTCGGCATATGTTTCATGCTTTCAAATCTAAACTCTTTACTTAACCTTGACGTTGAATCCAATCAAGACTGTAATCTAAACTCTTTACTCAACCTTGACGTTGAATCCAATCAAGACTGTAATCTAAACTTTTTACTCAACCTTGACCCTGAATCGAATCCTCAATCAAGACTGTAGAGGCACACACATTCTTGCAGCTTTTGGTTGAATATTGAAGGAAATTTCCCCAGCTCTCACGTGTGCTTCAAATCAGTCACAATGCACAGGATATCAAGTTGGTGGAATTTTTTTTTGTTTAGTTCTATTTTTTATATTTTTGGTGAAATTGGTTTTTTTTTAAAGAATTTTAATGAACATCCATTTTCAACTATCGTCTTTATTTAGAGCCCAGTGATGGCATGTAATCTTTCAAAATTGAACACCAATGAATGTTGAGGGCTTCAAGTATTGAACTTTTCTCACCCACCCAGATATGTTTTCGTTGTTGATTGTTTTTGTTGGCCTGTTCTGGTTGCAGCTTTATTTTAAGTGGCTTGTTGTATGAAACGGTCACCTCCAGTGATGGTGTATTATCGTTGAGATCTGAGTATTTAACGTGGAATGTAATGCCCTCCTAATATAACTGCCAAATGCCATTTCTTTTTTAGTTTAAATTGATACTTCAATGATATAAATATCGTATGAATATAGTACTCAGTTATTACTTGTATATGCACAAACCAGTTGTTCTAAATTTTATGAAGGATCAATTGAATAACCCAATCTTATATTCTTTGAAAATATTTTGTTACAGTTATAGATATTATTCATGAGTTATTAAATCCATCAGGGACTACATATACATGAATAATTGAAAAACATTGGCATACTGTAATACTACAGAACCAGTACGACTGTGGTGGTATCTCCTTGATCCGATCTGAAAAAGTACCAATTGTAATAGTACTGTAGCATTCACCTGCTTAAACCAATCTAAACGAAACCAAATCGATCATTCTAAGAAACACAGTTGTAATTATATCGTTCCTTTTGTTCGACCTGTCAATTAAACTAAGTGAGTTAGCATTATTACGTAGGAGCTTAAATTTGTTTCAACCCTTGTGTCTGCGCCTTAGTTGAATTTACTGATTCGATATGTTCACATGGCTTGTATCTGGAGCATGACTGATTGTTTCTTCATATCTTCTTTATCCTTTCTTTATCCTAGTGATTAGAATCCCTTTCATCGGCCCCTTCTTTCAGCAAACCCTTCAACCATTTCCAACAGTAAAGATGATAATTTTATCGATGATTTCTGGACAGTGCTTGGATTCTGTCGATCGTTCAACCTCCTGTGTGTCGAGCCTCGACCTGGAATTTTTTTGGCGGATTCAATGGATTCCGGACTTATCATCTGTCGACCATCGTAGCGATCCTTTTCGTCTCATTATCGAACCTTCTCCTACCTCGGCCTTCGAGTTCGACACCTAGAATCGCGGGGTGATTATCACACGCCTCAAAACCGTGTTAAAATCTGTGTAAATTGGAACCCCGATATCTCAAGTTAGGGTTCGTACCAAATTTTAGTTAGTTGAGGTCTCTGTGACTGGACACTAAAGTTACCGTGTTCTTGATATCTGAACTTAAATCGATTGCAGATTCCATCCATCAGAATATCAGTTAAACCATCTGTATCTTAGATCAAATATAATAATAATCTTAATTCAGACTCTTGAAATCATTAAGATTTAGTTCGAAGGTTCCGAATTTGGTTAACCTAGAATACAAGAATCTCGGATTAAATCTATCGAAATTCGCGTTCCATTATTCATCTGTCTGTCCATATGAGGAGGAACGTATGGCTTGTAGTTAGCTCGCACATAACTCCCTCGATCTCGAGCTTGGATTTATATAACTAATTGATACACCTCTAGTTCCCAACGGTTGTGTAGGCTTGTTTACCATGACTTAGTATTCGATAGACATTGAGTTTTGATAATTAAATTTTTGTATCCAACGTTCAGTATAATCGAATCAAATATTGATGAACATAATTAAAGTCTTTGCCTTTGTTACGGTGGTAGATCTTCGGTCTTGACTGTGTTACGGAGCTAGATTTTGGGCGAGTTCTAATCTGTTTACTCCTTGATCACAACTATATAACTAGCATTACAATATTGATATTATAACACACCCACTACAGGGCATAAAAATTTACGATTTTCTTAAATAACAGATTCTCCATCCATGGTTTCTAATTTGGAAGGTTGGGGAACCAGTCCGGGGTCAAGGATCTCCTATTCTGAAGGAGCCAACGACTTTCTGAGACCTTGATGGTCTCGTTATGTAATTAGACGCGGACCCTTTCTACTTCCTGGTGCAGGTCTAAAGGTTCCCACGACCCTCCTCTTCACGCCTGCGAAATCTCAGAGTCTGGTGCTAGCTGCTTTTCTGATAAGCCCCTTCCTTGATATGACCTTGGGCGATGGCCTTATGTAACCACGCGATTGCAAGTGCAGCCAAGGGTGGTTTGAAACCAAACTACTTTTTGCCCCGCAATTCACCTTGAACCTCCACGTGTCCTTTCTCCAAAACTGTGCTCTGGATTGCGGCCCGCCCTCAACCTTTTAAAGTTCGCACACCTTCGGTACCCGCAATGCGACGGGACCATCGATCTCACGACCTTGACAGTGCTTATGAACTTGACAGCTAAGATCTATCTTTTCTGAATCTACGGATCAGATCTAACCTTTCTAAATCAACGATTGTGATTTATTTTGTGATTCAGGTTTTGGGAGTTTCAACTCTCAACCCTTGCCTCCTCCCGTAGTGACAGATCTCCTACCACGCGTCCTCTTTAATCAACGATGTTGATCGCTTCGCGATTCCGGACTTTGGGAGTCTCAAATCTGAACTTTTAATTCTCCTCGAAGTATGTGGATTTCTGTCGCCTGTCCACTTGAATCAGACGATTGAGGCTTACTTCGGATATTTTCCTAAAATCCACAGATTCATGCCACGTCCCCCTTAATCTAGTGGCTATGAATCACTTTGGGACTTTAACCAGAGTCCATAGATTTACGCCACGTCTCTTCTGGATCAGACGGTCCAGATTCACTTCGGGTCTTCGGAGTTTGGCAGTCTCAATTCTCAATTGAAACCCCAGTGCGATTCACCCAGAGACACCGATCTATCGAAACATACCCCTCGTGGTGATCAACAACTAGGACCTACTTCGGGTCTTTAGCGCTTTTCAACCAAGACTGGATCAACGACCTTCATCCCCCCTTCTCGATCAACGGTTGAGATTCCACTTCGGGACTCCGGAGCTCTCACCCTCTAATTTCCTCCGAAGTATTCCAGACCCGGAGTGCTAGATCTAGGGCCACACATCCACCTTAAATCGACGGCTCTCGTCCGCTTCGGGACCTCGACCTTCGGACATCTCAAACTTCAAATCCTCCTTGCTTCATTTCCTTTGGAATGTTCTATCCGGAGTTGATGATCCGATGACATGTGTCCTCCTTCAGATCGACGGCTCCAAGGTGCTTCTGTTGTTCGATCTTCGACGATTTCAAACGCTTATCCATTGCATTCTCCCAGAGTTCGCGATCGGTTGCCACATGCCCTCTGGATCTGATGGTCTAGATTCTCTTCGGGTCTTCAGGTTGATTTCACCTGAGGAAAACGGATCTCTACCATGTGTCCCTTTTGATCTGACGGTTGAGATTCACTTCGGCTCTCCAAGCTTCAGGAGTTTCAACTCTTGACTGAAACTCTCAAAGTGATTTCTCCAGAGTTACTGATCTACTAACACGTGTCTCCTAGCGATCAATGGTCAGGATCTACTTCGAGTCTTCGGCAATTCCACTCTCTCCTTGACCACAAGCTCTCGCTCAGGAGTTGTAAATATTGTGCCACTTATCCCTCTTGGTGATGAACGGTCCCAATTCACTTTGGGACTTTGGGACCTTGGCTAGTCAACCTCCCATCCACACAAACGTTAAAACTCATGCACTTTACCTTAGATCGGACGACTAATGTCTCTTTGTGCTCAGGTCCAATGGTTAGGATATGTTCCTTCCCAGTGCTTCTCATCTGCTTCCCTGGACGCTGATCTAACGGTCCAAGCTTCTCCCCACAACTGATCTGACGGATGTTGTCGCTCCTCCTCTTGAGGTTTTGACTTCTTCTGACTTGGAAGAGTTTGGTACATGTTCAAAGGCCTCAGCCTTCGTTCCTCCTACAGGTCTAGTTATCTTGGGTCTCGCCTTCGCTCTTGAAAACGTGATCTCTTCTGAGCTTTTTGATTCTCTCAAACCGACGGTACTGAGGGACTCCATTACTCCACAAATTTCCAAAAGGACTCACGACCACCCATCTCGCAACTATTTAGGTTCTAGCAGTCATGATCCGACTGATACCAATGTGTCTGTCGATCGAGGGTTCACAACAATTGAGGGGTCCCAACGTGAGTGCTCTTTATCAGAGAGCTCAAACTCCAAAATGTAGGAGGTGCTCGCTCGACTCTAGTCTAATCCTAATCGTTGATATTCCATTCCCGACGAGATCAACGATGTGGGTTGATTGTGGGCAGTAAACTAGCATGTCCACTAATTTCACCTTCGCACTCTGCAATGATTCCCAACCATCGATTTAATCGAATGAATGGTGTTTGATTCTTTAACTCCAGTGGGTATTTGAGTCGATATAACGACCGGCACGGCCTCTCCTTCTGTTAAACGGCTCGCATCTATCTCCCCGTCAAATTCTTAGATCATTGGTAGTTCGGGTAACCTGACTATCATCTACCTCCTAGATTTGACGGTCAGGATAGTTCTCGGGCATCCTCAGATATAAGGCTCAGATTTAACTTTAAGACTTTGGAACTTCAGGGATTTTACCTCCCTTACGACGAACTTGTTTGATTTTTTGAACTCGTGAATTCCGAATGACTCCAAGGGTTAACTCCCATGCTCTTTCCCATATTCAACGATCACAACAAACTGTGGCTTCTTGCGAACAGATTTCGTCCGTTGGTCTTCCAAACAAATGAACCTTCCCATTTGATACTTCATCCTCGCTACTCTTCTTGAGCTTTGTTAGCTCTGAAGGGCTTAAGAGCTTTGCGCTCTTTCTCCTAAACTCAACATTTAGAAGGGTCTTCTGCACACCCCTTGTGTTCCTTTATCAAGTTTAGAATTTAAGGAGTTCTCGGTCTCTGCCTGCCTCGCAGAGAGCCTATGTATACGTGTACTATCTCTCCTGATATTTAACAGAATCCCTCCTCCACGGGACTCAGAACGACTAAGAGTGTCGACATGTGTACGTGAAACTTTGCCCAAGGTCGATGAACTCACAATTTGGGGATCTAGCTTAAGCCACCACATGACGCAAGCATTTACGAATACAAAATAGGCAATATCATACTTTCTTAAATACACAATCTAAAAAAGAATAAAGAGATACAATATAACCATTAAGCAAACATACACCTCCCTGGGTCATTCACAGTATATCCCATTTTATTTCAAAATTACAACTCCATTTCACAGGGTATGAGAATACTTATCTATTACAAGTTGCATCCAACTAACTAATTGTGGGTGTGTGCATTTCCACCCAACCATAGGCTCAGAGGCATTCATTCTTAGCACTTTGGCCACCCTCGTGCCAAGCCATGATATCACTAGGGAATTTACGCCATCTCTCATAGAAAACTCTCTCTGTCACAGTGATCCTACGAGGTTTATCAGATGCTTCCTCAACATCAAGCTTATGTTTGGTCCTTCAGGTCATATCCTCTTCTCTCTCTTTGGATTCACGCATCTCCCTTATGAGCTTCCGTTCTCATATGATGTCTCTCTTCTCTTGTTGTGTGTCTGTATGCATCTTACCTTCCCTCCTCTGGAAGGTTTCCGACCTGTCATGTTCCTTCTGCCAGAAGGAAGCTCGGGTCTGCAGGTCTCTATGGTACTTTGAGCTAGCATCCTACAGCTAGACCATTCTTCCATTCATGGGGGTGGTTGATGATTCAACCACTGGTCATTTCTTCATTAACTGATTTGTTTCCTCTAGATATATCATGGCTCGTACTTCAAGGCTTCACCCCCCCAAGAGTCAATTATGGGAAGTTTAACAATAATACATTTACATTATCCACATGCCTTAGCATGGTAATCCTATTTTATGATTAATTACAAGTTGGGGGAAACAGGGTGTTACAATTCCCTCCCCCTTAAAGGAACAATGTCCTCAGTGTTCTTTCTCAAAAAAACTTGTCATGCCTTTCTCATTTAGTTGTTTCAGAAATCTTGATCCTTCTTTCTCGATTAGGTCCTTTTCAAACCCTTAATCTTGGTCACCTGTTTTCAACAATTCTTGGACAACAAGCATGTTAATCATAGTCTTATGCGAAAACATTGCATAAAAAAACTTTCTAAGAAAATTTCATAATCTTAGCACAATAATTATCTGCGCAGTTTGTGAATTTGTATCCACATGGTTGTTTTGTTATCCAAGCTCATTGTTTTTCCTTGACATACCCATTGGGTGCATGATCTCAATCAATAGTTTACAATAACTATCAAGGTTTCATCTTCCTTGCGGCCACTCACCCTCCAGACCCAAGCTCAGGCATCCCCTTCTCTAGTATACAGTCCCTCAGGTGATCCATCTTGCCTTGCCAAGGTTTTCTCGCACAGGAAGAACTACCCATCGTGTGCATGATCCCAATCAATAGTTTACAAGAACTATTAAGGTATCCTCTTCCTTGCAGTCACTCACCCTCCGGGCCCAGGCTCAGGCATCCCCTTCTCTTTTATACAGTCCCTCGGGTGATCCATCTTTCCTTACCAAGGTGTTCTCGCGCAGAAAGAATTCTAGAGACTCTATCGAGTCTTATAGTCATCCCTCAGACTTTCTCTACCAAGGCATCCCTTCGGCTTCTGTTACCTCAACACAACATATTCTAGGCGATCATGGCTTACCACGGGGTTCTCATGGCTCAACAGTAGCCATTTTTCATTCTTTTACAGCTTGACAGCCTTCCATCTCAGCTAAAGTTAGGGACGAAAGTTACTGTCCTTCTCCTGGCATAGAAATAGTTAGGGACGAAGGTTACTCTCCTTCTCCCGACTTAACCATAGATAGGGACGAAGGTTACTCTCCTTCTCCGGAGTTAGTCTCTATTTCATGTGATCGGATTATACTCTTTCTCACAGTTCTCCCTCAAACCCGAGAGCTCAGTCTCTCATCTCTGCACTCTTCGCAGATCTTTCCCTTTCACCTGTATCATAGGTATACAGAAATTCATGAGACATCATAAATTTTAAATTCAAAAATTTTCTTGTAAATCTGTCACCCACATATTTCCAAATTCCACATTCTGTTCTCATATTTGTTTTTCAAAGGAACCAGATTCATAATTATGGGACTTTCCTTCCCATAGCGGTTTGGCTCAGCATGCAATTGGTCTTCCTTATGGCTTAGAACACTTCCATACTAAAGACTCCTTTGCCTCCTGCACTTTCAACTTCAATCAGCCAAACAAATTGTTAGTTTCTCATGCTCATTTATTTTTATTGCACCTTTATAACATCATCACAACCAATTTCATAATTGTGCATACTATCAATCAAATTCACTTTCTCAAAAAGGAAATACCATTCCTTGCAGTTTGGCTCAGTAGGAAATTGGTCTTCCTTATGGGCTTACAATACTGCCATATCCAAGACCCATTTCCTCCTGCAATTTCAACATTCCTCAGCCAAACAAATTGTTAGTTTTCATGCACATTACCTTTTTAATGTCAAGCATACTAACATTCCAAGTCATTTTCATCTATTCAAACATACAAAGCAAAAGGACACATCATCCCTTACCTATGCATCTTTTCAGCCTACCAAATTTTTCAGAATGTAATTCAAATATCAATTGACTTTAGTGAATGTGCCAACATTCGTGGCCACATTCATACCCAATTCACCCTTGCATTGATTTTTAAGTTTCCTACACTTTACGACACGTACTTTTCCATGGTACGTTGGATCTTAGCCAAGCTTATCACCATATGGTTTATTCATTCTCATAGTCATCCTCTGATTAAGGTTGTTCATTATTGTTAATTGTCTTTCTCAATAGTTCCAATCTATTTCTTTCTACACATGACATACATCATAAACACATTAGTCATCATGTAAATTAAAAATTCAAGTATCATAGAATTTAAATTAATAAAACATTTTCAGACATGTCCTAGCATATCTGTATGCACTTCATCACATTATCCTTAATGTTTTCATGAGTGTAACACAACAGTTCTCAATCATTTCTACAATAATACAACCATTATCACTATGGGGTCAAAACATTTACTTTCATCAACATAATAGCTTTCCTATCCCAGAGAAAAACATAATACATAGCAATAAAAGAATTGAGGGCTCTCCCCTTCTTCAAATGATTTCTACAGCGCCTGGGACTTTTCATCACAGCTGAGTTATTTCTAAGGCCTCATTGTCTTTTATCTGCTTTTGCAATTTACTCCCTGTTGGGATCTTCCTACTATTTTCCTTGAGCAGCCTTGGTTAGGCCTCACCCTAACCTTTTTGGAATACAACAACATGCTTTAATTGCAAACTTTTTTGTTCATAATGGATCATGAACATGTGCATCCTGCACATTACCATTCGGTTATCAGAATAGTCAATATTCATTTATTAGTCTTCTATTCATTACATGATGTTTTTTTTTTTTTTTGGTCAAAATGTAATGCAGGATTCTGGTATATATATATAAGCTTGTGGCTCACTGCTTAATTCTCAGCAGTCATTAAGGTTGTGACTTTGTTTTCCTGATGGAGTCTTCACACAATTCCTCCACAGGGAACTCCTTTAGCATGCAACTTCCTTATTGTTTATCCATCACTATTTGTGATGGCCTAAACCTTGAGTTAGCTTCATCAGTTTACCAAATATCCAATAAGGAATTCAAACATGCATCTTTGTCATGTACCCAAATTATGTATCCATACATATTCTGGTTTTGTTAACTTACATCCATGATGTACTTAACCATATTCATGATCCTAAACCTTCCTGTAGCAGTCATCGATATGTTTCACAGCCCACCTACATCTCTACTTTTAAGATCAGTCAACTCAGGATTGTTCACAATCCTTCTCATGTGATTCTCAAATCCATAATCATTTTCCTCTTATTATGACAACAGAGCATCTTTTCTCATTTACCCTTCTATCTAATTATATTAGTATTTCCTGAGGAAAGATAACAAATTTCCCTCACGCTATTATTTGGAACAAAACTTTCATGACTCTTCAAAATGGAGTCAACCATGCATCCATAGTATTCATTTAATCTGGGCAAGAGAAATTCTTGCTTTATATTTCACTCATCAGGGAAACCAAATGGTGCCTACAACTATACTCTTTCATCATACATGTGCATCACTTGCACGTTTAATATCATTCATACCTAACTGGTATTGATATCAAGCTTCATATTGAGAATCTTCACAATGCATTAAACCCATTCACTCAAACATAATTAAACACAGCTAAGTATTCATAATGATAGCTTACTGCTTACACCTTTTCCATGTCATTCACACACATGGGCATATCAGGATTCTATATCCTTTTCCCAAGGATCTTCCAAGCATCCTTATGATCATGTATACATATTCGTGTATATGTAGGTGTGTCTATTACACCTTTTTACCTAATGCATTCACTTGATAGTTTAATTTCATCATTAGTGTCCTTTAGTTTGAGATTTCTGCCACTTACAGGACTAATCTCACAATCATATCTCGTATTGATGTTTCCTTCTCTCAAGGAAATAACCAAGCAGAGTCACTTTACTCTTTATGCGGCAATGTCTAGCAAGAAAAACTTCTTGCCTCAGTGTCCATAGGGTTTTACCCATATCACCTTTCTCTGGTCATGAGAATTTATATACTTCGAGTTTAATGTAAAGTAGTAACTATAACTGCCAAGGATCCTAACTGATCCTATCGAATTCCTTTAAGCCCACAAAGGTATTAACCATTATATAATCAACCATCATCGGTGCCTAAGGTTCCAACTACCCATGCTTAGAACCAGTTTTATGAACACCAGGTCATCTGTCCTTCATCTAAAGACCCGAAGTAAGTCTCGATCGTCTGATTCAACACAAAAGACTCGACTCGACATCTACGAGATCTGGAAAAAGACTTAACTTGAAGGGAGAGGTGATTGTTTCATTTTTTAACGAGCTTGACACAGGAAAAGAACTATGCTCAAGGTTCTGGGTTCGATCCCCAGATTTTTGTTTCATTGTTTAACGAGCTTGCTACAGAGAGGAAAACTATGATCAAGGCCTCTGTTTCATTTTTAAATGAGCTTTCCACAGAGAAGAGAAACTATGATCGTGACCTCTGTTTCATTTTTTAACGAGCTTGCCACAGAGAAAGGAAACTATGCTCGTGGTTGCTTGATCATGGCTTCCAAGAGGATAACGCTCTGGAAGGATACCATGTCAAGGGACAAAAATCAGTCATGGCTTCCAAGAGATCTTCGTCGGATGGAAGAGAATCACTCTGGAAGGAACACATGTCAAGGGTCATGACAAGGGTAAGGAGATCAAGCTCCAATAACCCTACCGAAGAGATCACCATGTCCACTACCGGATCCAAATCGTTGGAAGTGGAGATCATGGGAGACAACGCCACATAATTGACATGCGGCGGGGGTGATACTTTATGCATATAAGAACCACTTAGGGAGGTAACCCAGTTGGGGCCGATGAATGAAATTTGATATATAGTCACGATTATTCCATCGTGAGGGAAAGATATCACACGGAAAAGGGTGGATACAAGAGCTTTCATAGCATAGACATAATCCCGCCCAAGGAGTAAAGAGAAATCCAAGGGGTCTCGGACTACCATGACATCAATAAAGACAGTTTTCCCTCCCAAAGTTATAGGAAACTGAGGAAGGATCCCTAAAGGTTGACTAGTTCTTCTATTAAAAGCTAACAGATTCTGTGTAACCGGTGCAAGCTGTAGACAACCCAAAGCGTACCAAGCAACAGAAGACAAAATACTAACGGACGCACCTTCATCTATCAGTGTTTGAGGAACATCCCGACCACGAACCTGTACTGTAATCTGGAAAGGAACGTGAGAGGGAAGATGAGGTCCAGTTAGCACACCCCAATCAAAAAGGATGGCTTCAGTACTTGGATGGGGTTTCACAGGAGAATGAGGAATGCCCCCCGGCACGGTAGAGTCTATATTAACGAGAAAAACATGGGAAGTATCGGTTTTACTCTCTAGAAGGAGAGTAGGATCGACCAATGACTGGATCGGATCAACCAATGGTGGACTTGGATAGACCACCTTAGCACTCTTTAGAGGAAGAGTGGGACTGACCAAGGAAGGGACTGGATCAATCACTTTGACATTCCTCAACGAAGGAATGGGATCGACCGATGGAGAAACTGGATYGACCACTTTGGCACTCTTCGGAGGAAGAGTGGGACTGACCGAGGAAGGGACTGGATCAGTCACTTTGGCACTCATCAAAGGAGGAGTGGGGTCGACCAATGGCAGAACCGAATTGACCACTTGAGTTTCATTCTCCAAGGGAAGAATGGGGTYGACGGGTGGAATCGGATCGACCGCTTTGGTGTCACTCTTTTGATGAAGAGTGGGGCTGATCGATGAGAAACTGGATCAACTACTTGGGTTCATGGTTCAATCGAGGAGGAAACTAGATTGACCACCTGATCAACCGTACTGACCGGGGATGGAACTGGATTGACCAGTCCATCAACCAATGATGGGTCAGAGGAAAGCTTACAATAACCTTTTGGAAGTTGAAGTTTTTCCAAAAGAGAAGAAGCCTCGTCCATGCGAGGACAAAGGTGAGAGTAATGATTACCTTTACATAACATGCAAGGAAACTTGACAGTTTTCTTCTTCTTACCAACCTGAACATCACTAGTTGACGGGGTATCATCGACATGACCGACAGAGGCTGATGATGTGGAGGACCACATTTCTAAGACCTAGGTAAGACCGGGGCAATCCCGCATAAAGTGGTCACCCTTACAAAGACTACAAGGGAACTTGGGTTTTGGATTCTTCATTTTAATCTTGTTGACCTCATCAACACTCCCAGTACTATTAACAGTAACTGGTTTCTTAGGGTCAACATCTGATGTTGTTGGGGCCTTGGTCCTTTTCGGGCTCTTCTTCTTCTTCTCTTTCTATTTCTTCTTCTTCTGATCAACCTGGCTACTTGATTTAGAGCTTTCACTAGGCGAAGAAGGAGAAATGGAAGGATATTTTATGGACGAAGAAGGAGAAAATTCGACATGAGGTTGATGTGTGGGTGGCGTATTGACATCCAAAGGATTAGGTGCAACTGAAACATTGGGAGGATTTGGGATCACCGGAGTGGGGAACAACCAAACTGGTAATCCAATAGTGAGTCCTGGAAGACTCAGTGTGGCAACATATGGAGGACCAAAGTTTCCAAACGAAGGAAAGGTATAAGGTTCCTCAGGAGAAGGGGTTCCTCCATTGGTACTCCCAGGATTCGATGCCATTGACACTGACTCGACCTAAGGTCCACTAAGTAAAAGAAACAACATATTTTAATAGAATCTTAGAATCACAACCAAGCAAACAAGACCTTCTCTCGATGACCGTACTAGTTGGTGATGAAATCCAATGTCGCGTGATCAAGTCCAGAAGGGGCGGGGGTAGGGTGGAACAGTTACAATGGCGACCTGCTTAATGGACTTACGCCTTGGTGCAAGCTTCCATGCAGTAATTGTGGATTGACCCTCCAAGGAGCCCGAGTGAGTTTGACCAATGTCTGCTCCAGGTACAGTGAGACTTCTCGTCACCGTCACCTCGTGTAAGACCCTAAAGATTATGGCCACTAAGGTTACCAATTCGTAGTCAGCCCCTGGCTGGGAACAGTCGACAGTCCAATCAAAATGTACGGGTAGGGTATCAAGCCCAAAGTCAACTAAAAGGCTTCCACGCAGTAATTGTGGATTTACCTTGAAGTGACCCCCATAATACGATCTGACCACCACAATCAGTTAAACCACGGAGGGTTAGTCCCCGTAGTTCACCCAAATGCGACCGCGTGCGTAACCCCTGTGTGAGAGGGGGATCCCAGGCAGACTTATACGATGATTGTATTTGACTCTCCCTAACTCAGGATGCTAATGTTTATTTTGGAAAACTTTGGAGAGTTATGCTCACAGCCTAATCCAAAGTACTAAGTCTATTCTACTATTGGTGGAGGATCCTAGAAAAGAAAAATTTCTAGATAACTTTTAGTTAGCGTTGATTTTATAGCTGTTCTTTACTCAAAAAGGGTGCATGGAAGTGAAACAAATGGAATTATGACTTAGTCCCAACAATGCATCAGAGATGATAAGTAGTCATTTCTTTTCGATGAACATCTATCTAAGGGAGAGAGAGAGTTATTTTCACTAACAAGCACGAATAAGGAGTGTCCTCAAACAATTCTTTTTCTCAATCAAATCCTGATGTAATGCTTAAAATTTTGAGATACCTTCTAACATGAAAAATCAATTATGAAGATTCTTTTTCATTATCTGTATATAAATAATGATCAATTAAACACAATGCTTGTCTTGCTAATTATCTTCTCGTATGAATGAAAATCAAACTAGTACAAGCAAAAGTCCTACAAACAATACACCCTTTCGTTACGATGAAAAGTGAAAGAAAAGAAACAATCAAAGAGAAAACAAACTTCACACCCAAAAGCAAAAGTTGAAGAACAATGACCTTGACTAAATCAAGATGAAGAAATATGTAGGCCTTTGATGACCTTCACCAGGGTTTTTACTCAGCTGAACAGAGAGAAAGACAATGCATGGGTTTCAGACTTCAATCAGCAGAAAAACTCAATAACAATAGTGAAGAAGGCTACAAAATCCAAATAGTAAGATGTTATTTCTTCAAAAAGACAGATGTCAAGGCTGGAAGAGAAGAAGCATTGACTCACCAGGTTACTCAGCAGGTGAGACACAGAGGCAAAACCCAGAAAAAGAAATTCTGGAAGTTTTACTGGTCAAAAGAGGGCCGGCGCTCTGTTGCAAAAGGCAAGGAGAATTATAGTGCTCTGTGCAAGGCTATTAGGGAGTGTTGGCGCTCTGTTAACACAAGGACAGGGGCGCCAGTTTCAGAAACTCCCAAAAATTGTCAAAAATTCAAAAATTGTAGTTAAATTTCGACAATTAAGCTGAGTATGATGGGTTGGGGAGCCAATCAGCTCATGAAACCAATCAAAAGAGGAGTGAACTAGGTCTGAAACAATCAAGGGGTAGAACTAGGTCAATGAGGAGAAATCAAAACAAAAAGTTTCGATCTGAGGCTATCTCCCCAGTGGAGTCGCTAGTTTCTGTTGTAGGAAAATCTCCCTGCGGACAGGTAGATTGCCTCTAAGAGCTTGACCCTAACTCTAAGATAGAAAATGCTTAACGTGGACACTGACTTCCTTTCAAATCTATCCAAACTAACACATGAGAAGGAAGGATAACAGATGTACCTCTTTATCGACGTTTGTCTCTGCACACTCCAAGTTGTGCTTCGATCCTTTGCTCCTTGCTGAATCCTATGGACAAACAAGATATGACCACTTCCTACTCTATTGATATTAGCTTGTAAACAGATTTATCTATCAACGATAAGTTCATGCAACATTAGACACAAACTAGAAAGAAATAGGCCAAGCGTGTCATATTGATGAGAATAACGACATCAGTACTTACAATCATAGATGCAAATGCGACAGCTTCGTCAAGTCCTCTTTGTCTAACCCTTGCTCGAAAGATCCACAACCTGGGCAACAACAGCTTCACTGATCACTCTCCTTTGGCTAACTATGTGTTTCCTATGAGATCATAGGTTTCATGCTAGCAATTCCTCCTCCAATCATCTCTGTTCCAACACCACATATGAGATCATAAGTTTGGTGTAATTATCCATTTCCCATTCCCTTTCATCATTAGAAAGCTTGTTTATATAGCCTTGGAGAGGCTTTAACCACTTGATATATCCTTGGGGAAGTTGATGATTTTCCTCCTTCAGTTGAGGATCTGCCCTAGGATCATGGTTGGACTAGGGATTCGAATCCAACTGCCTTCCAAGAATTAAAGGATGCTTCCCCCATTCATCTCAACAGCTTAACAACTGCCCAGAATAGGTAGTGCTCCCTCAAAAGGGCCATCAGAGTGTTGTAGCGCTCCCTAGTAGGCTTTAGGGGGGCGCCAACACTCTCAAAATCTATAGCGCTCCCTCAAAAAGTCCAGCGGATATTTATAACACTCCCTGATAGTGTAAGGGGGAGCGTCAGTGCTCCGAGATAGTGTAAGGGGGAGCGCTCCCCTCCAAAAACTCAGTTTTTGAGGTGCTTTCAGATGGCAAAAGGTTTGCAAGCCTGCTGACTCATTTCTCCTCTTCCAAATCAAATGTTTGAGGTGTTTCAAGTGTCCTTCTCATGTCATTATAGGCATGACATAGGCATCATGGAAGTATGCTTCCCTGACACTTGCGACACTTGTGAGCAACATGCGACACTTGTGACCTTGAGAGCAAAATGCGACACTTGCGACCTTTGTAATGACGACACTTGCGACACTATCAAAGTGAGTAATTTTGATGTGTAACAATCCATGCCACGTCCCCCTTAATTTGGTGGCTATGAATCACTTTGATAATTTACCCAAAGTCCATATATTTATGCCACATCTCTTCTAGATCAGACAGTCCAGATTCACTTCAAGTATTCGGAGTTCGACAGTCTCAATTCTCAACTGAAACCCTAGTGCAATTCACCCAGAGACACCGATCTATCGACACGTAACACTCCTGGCGATCAACGACCAGGACCTACTTTGGGTATTTGGCACTTTTCAACCAAGACTGGATCAACAGCCTTCAGCCCCCCTTCTCGATCAACGGTTGAGATTCCACTTCGGGACTCCGGCGCTCTCACCCTCTACTTTCCTCTGGAGTATTCCATTCCCAGAGTGCTAGATCTGGCGCCAATCATCCACCTTAAATCGACGACTTTCATCCACTTCGGGACCTCAGCCTTCGAACATCTCAAACTTCAAATCCTCCTTGCTTCATTTTCTTTGGAACATTCTATCAGGAGTTCATGATATGATGACATGTGTCCTCCTTCAGATCGACGGCTCCCAGCTGCTTCAGCTGTTCGGGCTTCGATGATTTCAAAATCTTATCCATCACGTTCTTCCGGAGTGTTTTCACTCAGAGTTCGTGATTGGTTGCAACGTTCCCTCTGGATATGATAGTCTATATTCTCTTCGGGTCTTCAGGTTGCTTTCACCTGAGGAAAACGGATCTCTACCACATGTCCCTTTTGATCTGACAATTGAGATTCACTTCAGCTCTCTAGCTCTTTGGGCTTTAGGAGTTTCAAATCTTAGCTGAAACTCTCGAAGTGATTTCTCTGAAGTTACTGATTTGCTGACATGTGTCTCCTGGCAATCAATGGTCAGGATCTACTTCGGGTCTTCAGTGATTCCTCTCTCTCCTTGACCACAGGCTCTCGCTCAAGAGTTGTAGATATTGCGCCACTTGTCCCTCTTAGCAATGAACGGTCCCAATTCACTTCAGGACTTCGAGAACTTGGCTATTCAACCCTCCCATGCACACAAACATTAAAACGCATGCACTTTACCTCAGATCGGATGACTAACATCCCTTTGCACTCAGGTCCGATGGTTAGGATCTGTTCCTTCCCAACGCTTCTCCTCTGCTTCCCTGGAAGTTGATCTAACGGTCCAGGATTCTCCCCACAACTAATATGATAGCTTTTGTCACTCCTCCTACTGAGATTTTGACTTCTTCCGGCTTGGAAGAGTTTCGTAGATGTTCAAAGGCCTCATCCTTCATTCCTCCTGCGGGTATGACTATCTTGGGTCCCGCCTTCGCTCTTGAAAACGTTATCTCTTCTAAGATTTCTGATTCTCTCAGACTGACAGTACTGAGGGACTCTGTTACTCCACAGATTTCCAAAAGGACTCATGACCACCCATCTAGCAACTATTCAGGGTCTGGCGGTCATGATCCGACCGATACCGATGTGCCCGCCAATCGATAGTTCATAGGAATTGAGGGGTCCCAAAGTGCATTCTCTTTATTAGAGAGCTCAACCTCCAAAATCTAGGAGGTGCTCGCTTGACTCTAGTCTAATCCTAGGCATTTATCTTCCATTCCCGATGAGATCAACGATGTGGGTTGATTACGGGTCGTGAACTAGGATGTCCGCTAATTTCACCTTCGCGCTCCACAATGATTCCCAACCATCGATTTAATCGAATGGCTGGTGTTTGATTCGTTAACTCCAATGGGTATTTGAGTCGATTGAATGACCGGGATGGCCTCTCCTTCCATTAAATGGCTCTCATCCATCTCCACCGTCATATTCTTAGATCATCGGTAATTCGGGTAACTTGACTATCATCTACCTCCTAGATCTGACGGTCAGGATGGTTCCCGGGCATCCTCAGATCTAAGGCTCAGAGTTAACTTTGAGACTTCGAAACTTTGGGGATTTTACCTCCCTTACAATGAACTCATTCTCTTTTTTGAACTCGTGAAGTCCGAATGACTCCAAGGGTTAACTCCCACGCTCTTTCCCATATCCAACGATCACAACAAAAAGTGGCTTCTTCCAAACAAATTTCATCCGTTCATCTTCCAAACAAAGGAACCTTCCCTTTCGATACTTCAGCCTCGCTACTCTTCCTAAGCTTTTTTATCTCTGAAGGGCTTAAGAGCTTTGCACTCTTTCTCCTGAACTCAACATTTAGAAGGGTCTTCTGCACACCCCTTGCATTCCTTTATCAAGTTTAGAAGTTAAGGAGTTCCTGGTCTCTTCCTGCCTCGCAGAGAGCCTGTGCATACGTGCATTATTTCTCCTGAGCTTTAATAGACTCCATCCTCTAAGGGACTCAAAATGACTAAGAGTGTCCACATGCATACGTGAAACTGTGCCCAAGGTCGACGAACTCATAGTTTGTGGATCTAGCTTAAGCCACCACAAGGTGCAATAATTTACAAATACAAAACAGGCAATATCGTACTTTCTTAAATACACAATCTAAACAAGAATAAAGAGATACAATATAACCATTAAGCAAAAATATACCTCCCCGGGTCATTTACAGTATATCCCATTTTATTTCAAAATTACAGCTCAATTTCACAGGGTATGAGAATACTTATCTATTACAAGTTGCATCCAACTAACTGACTATGGGTGTGTGCATTTCCACCCAAACATAGGCTCAGAGGAATTCATTCTAAGCACTTTGGCCACCCCCATGCCAAGACATGATATCACTAGGGAATTTACGCCATCTCTCAGAGAAAACTCTCTTTGTCACAACGATCCTGCGAGGTTTATCAGATGCTTCCTCAGCATCAAGCTCACATTCGGTCCTTCAGGTCATGTTCTCTGTTCTCCCTTTGGGTTTGCACATCTCCCTTATGAGCTTGCGCTCTCGTCTGTTGTCTCTCTTCTCTTGTTGTGTGTCTGTATGTATCTTACCTTCCCTCCTCTGGAAGGTTTCTGACATGTCATGTTCCTTCTGTCAAAAGGAAGCTCGAGTCTGCAAGTGTATGTGGTACTTTGGGCTAGCATCCTGTAGCTAGACCATGCTTCCATTCATGATCTGGTTGATGATTCAACCACTAGTCCTTTCTTCATTAACTGATTTATTTCCTCTAGAGATATCATGTCTCGTACTTCAAGGCTTCACCCCCCCAATAGTCAGTTATGGGCAGTTTAACAATAATACATTTACATTATCCACATACCTTAGCATGGTAGTCCATTGAAATGGAGTTCGAATCACAGAGTATTTGTAACACCCTGTTTCCCCTAGCTTGTAATTAATCATAAAATGTAAATGTATGATTGTTACGCAACAATGCAATGTCCTATACTTAAAGACTCTGATTTTTATTGTCATTAAATATATTAACTAGTAATCATTAGAAGGTTGAATTTGGTTGATATATAAGACATATCATTTTATTTTACATGTTGATTTTACACATTGCATTAAAGTACTCATATCAGAATTGTACTAATATCAGAATTGTTGATTTGTGCAAGTTGGATTAAGTATAGTGATTTAAATGATATTACTATTATTAATATAACAATAATACAAAATAAGTATAATTTAAATCAATTTGTTTCAAGATATAAATGATTATTGCATTATGATATAATTGTAGCTGCCAAATCTTTATAATTGGCAAAGTTTGATATTATTATGTTTTGTTAAATTAAATTCTTAGTAGGTGCAAGGTTGGAAAATATCACATTAGAAGTATCTTTTAAATGTAGAACTTTTACACTAATGCAATGTATTTTTGGAACTTTCATAATTTGCGAAAAATTGTGAATACATTCTTATTATGATGATTATTATATTTATGGGTATCATTATACATGGAGTCCTATCATTGGTAAGAAATAATATATTACTTTTAGAAGAATATTATATGTTGAAGCCCCCGGGGGGGCAGCTCAATTGGCAAGTACCGTGAAAATGAAGTTCCATGAGATTTCGAGTTCAATTCCCCCCGACTTACCTTGTGTGCCGCGTAAGGGGCATTGTGGGCACACCTGGAGGTTATAGTGGTAGCGGTTGGATAACACGGCCACGTGTAACGCGAGCATGTGCCCAACTAGTTGTTGATTCCTCCAGACACCAAAAAAATAAAAATATATTATATGTTGAAGATTGAATGATTCAATTAGACTTATTAGTTTATTGAATTCTTCCTGTCTCTTCCTCTTGATTTTTCGAGTAAAGAAACATAATTGGAAAATAATTTGTTGTTACAACAAGGAACAACCACCTTGTTGGGTTGGGAAACTCTATTTGGCACACATATAATCCAATCCTCGTATAAACACCACCATAAGGTTGAGACTCATAACTCAGAAAATTCTCATGTATTGAATAGAAAGTATGCTCACAAATCTACTCATAAGGACATTAGTAATTTTCCCAAGGACAATACATTCAACATCTCAGCACAACATTTCCCATGGACTTGAAAATCAAGTTCCTTCATTTCAACATGGCATATCCCCTCTTCTAGTGGCTAAACTTCTTGGAACTACTTACCTGGGGAAATCATGGGTGATGTGCCTTAAGATTCTCCACATCCTTCCCTAACGTTCATAATACCCTCAGTTGACCTTAAGCCTTAGGTTGTAACCATAAGTATGTAGCCTTCACCCATAGGTTTTAACTATTAAGATTGGTTGGCATCAAAGGTCTCCTATATTCCTAGCTCTCCTGAGGAGTATCCTAATCTCTCTCCTTCACCTTATGACTATCACTCCCCTTGTAGTGTGTTGAGTTCCTTAGCTTCACCCTCTATGCTTTTGTCAACCTTCTCTATTAATGGGCTTATGTTTTATGTTTCATTTTTTACTAAGGGGAAAACCTTTTGTTCCTTTCGATCCTCGTGTTCTCCCCTTTTTCAAGGTAGGTTTGTCTCATGTCCCCTTTCCTTCCATGTTCATGGTGGGATTTCATCCTCCTTATTTCTCTTCTTCCCCACTCTAGGTAGCATATCCTTCTCTTTTTTCCTATTATTTTTCCCTGTATCCTGTTTGAGAGGTGGTATGTTTCTCTCAATAGTCTTGGCTAGTAGGGTCTCCTTTATGTATAGATCTCATTTCCTTTTGTGCTTTACCATCTTGTATTTCCTTTATTCTTTATATATTCTTATATCTTGTATTTCCTTCATTTTCTACAATCATCATTTCCACATTCATCATTAGATCAATTGTGTCAATTCCGTCGTCATTCAACATGAACAAGGGAGTTGTTCCCTTTTTTCCTTTGTTTTTCTCATAGGTTAGTTCTCCCTCCTACCATGGGGTAGGGTGTCTCCCCTATTGGAAGGTAGGACAGATTCTTTGTTTTTCTTTTCTTTTTTAATTTGGGCCTTTATTTATCCTCCTTTGAGGGAGTGGATGTTGCCTTGTTACTTTTGTTTTTCTAGGGGAAAACACCCATTTTCCCTTGATTATTGGGATTTATTTTTGTGAATTCATCTTCATTGATTTCTACATGTCCATGGAAAACATAGGTAATAGGTATTACACCCTTTTCCTTGTGATGTTTATAGGTAAATCAAGGTACTACACCCTTTACTTCTTTCTTCTAATGCATAGTTTAGTTATTTTATATTAGTATTTATATTTTTACCATATTTAGATTAGGTGTCATTTACTTTTAGTAGGTAGATAGACTTGTTTTTCATAGTATGTATTCTTTTTACTTCTTGTGTCTATATGTGTCATGCTTTGGTAGCTAAATGTTCTCTTGATTTAATCACTCTTTTCTTTCAATAGTTAGACTTGCATCTTTGCTTATGTAATGTAGTGTTAGTGTAGATAAAAAATTTGTCCTATATTACATCTATCTTTGTTTATTCCCTATACCATCATTGCCCTTGCCATGCATGGTTTTTTGTTAACCTTTCTTTCCATTTATAAGTACTTCTTTTTATCATGTGCCCATGTGCAGCTCTTGTAGCTCTTCACCTATTTTTTTTGTGTTTGGGTGAGATGACCTCCATGATGGCATTTTCTTGTTGTGTGAGATACTTCTGTCCTTGTATCAAGGAAAAAAATCATTCTAAACTTACTATATATGGCCTTACCCATGTATGCACCATTACATATTATATTGTTTCTCACCTTGTTTCCTCTTTGTCTTCTTTGTCCTTACTTGCCAAATGTTCTCATGCATGGCACCTCACAACTATCCTCTCCAAGGATAACTTCTCCTGCCATGGGAGTGTGTAGTGTATGTATTTCACACTTAGTGCTTCCATACACTCAACTCTTGACAATGACATAAGCCCACATACTTCCATAAAACATTACTATGTGTTGGTAGTCCTTCCTTTTGTTGCCTCTTGTTTAGGCCTAGATGTATGAATATGGTTTTTTTTAGGTATATTGACTAGGTGAGGTCCCTTGGACACTTTGTTAGATCATAATTTGATCTTTTATATGATATTTTGGTTCTTCAATTATAAATACTATTCCTACAAAGATCCACCTTGGTGTGTGTGCTTGATTTGATCACTTGGTTATTTAGAGATACCTTGTTTAGGTCTCTAACATGATGAGATCGATTTAAGGGTGCAAAAAAGGGTTGATAAGGTCAAACATCATTTCCCCATTTTTTTGTCTCTTGTGGCACATGATTCACAAGTTTCTTGAGCCTATTTACGTTATCACCCTAGGATCTACATGTGAAATAGACATGACATATTTGGTGACAAACCTGCAAAGTCCTGTGGAACTTATGTTTCTAACGTCAACCTTGAAAATGATAGTTTACGAAGGGATACTTATTCCCAATTGTTTTTTTCGTGGACTCCTTGACAAATATGTGTAGTTTTTTTTCTAATATGTTTCATTTTTTTCTTATTTTTTATTTTACTTTCCTCTCATTGTCTAAAGAATAAAAACTTTATCACATTTGTAATAAAATTCACTATGAATACCTTCTAAAGTTATTGGAATTCCTACACTAAGAGTCTCCATAAGCTCTCTCACATAACAAAATTCCCCCCACATGTTTACTCTCTCTATTCAATTAGTTTCCTCCTCTTGGCACATCAATTGATTTGGATCTAATGATTTTTCCTCTAGGGTTTTCTTGGATAATTTTCAATCTCACCCCAAGAGATTCCATTAGCACATTGACTACAAGTATGTTAAAAATTTCAGATCCCACCCAGTTTCAGTCTCACTGATTTTTCTACCAAAGTTAAATGTCGAAACTCTAGTTTCAACACTATTTCAGCATATGTCACAACGGTGTTTCAGCATATGTCTCAGCATTGTTTCATCATATACTCAGCACTGTTTCAGCATTGTTTTAGCATATGTCTCAGCACTGTTTTAGCATATACTCAGCACTATTTCAGCATATGTCTCAGCGTTGTTTCAGCATATACTCAGCACTATTTCAGCACTGTTTCAGCATATAAAAACTTAACAGAAAATAAACTTCAGAACTGAAACATGAGGATTCTGAACATTGTTTTCAATG
>ML822182.1:6122-20431 GCA_009831015.1 Picea engelmannii | reverse complement strand
GGCCAAAAATACGATTCGCTCAGCTTGGCGAACGTTTTATCATGTCCAAAGTGACCTGCTAATCCACCACTATGTTTTTCCTTCACCAAATTCTCCCTCATGGAGCAATTCGGTATACACAATTGATTGCCCCTGAACATCAATCCTTCCTGGATCATGAAATCTATCCAAGGAGTCTGATTCCTGAGAACTGGATTCTCGGTCGCTTCATAAGCCTCCCCGAAATCTGCATCTCCAGCATACATGTCCTTCAGATTCTCAAAACCCAACGTCTTGACTCTAAACTCCTGCAACAACAAACATTTCCTGCTCAAAGCATCAGCCACTTTGTTGGCAGTTCCTGAAATGTGCTTAGTGACAAATGTGAAATTTTGCATGTACTCTACCCATTTTGCATGCTTTTGGTTCAACTTCTCCTGTTGACTTACAAACTGCAATGCATGATTGTCTCTATACAGCACAAACTCTTTGGGTATCAAGTAATGCCTCCACTTTTTCAATGCCTGTATGATGGCATAGAACTCTTTATCATATGTGGAGTACTTCAGCTTTGCATCATCCAACTTCTCGCTGAAATATGCAACAGGTCTATCATCCTGACTCAAGACCCCTCCAACAGCATACCCACTAGCATCACATTTCACCTGAAAATGTCTTTTGAAAATCAGGCAACACCAGAATTGGTTGCTCTGTGATCTTTCGCTTCAACAGATTGAAGCTTCTTTCAGCCCCTGCTGTCCAGTGAAAAACTTTATGCCGTTTCTTCACCGTGTCCATCATTGCTGCGCTAATTCCACTAAAATTCCGAATGAATTTCCAGTAGAAACTAGCCAATCCATGGAAACTCCTCACCTCGAAAACATTTCTCGGTGATGGCTAATTCTTTATCACTTCCACCTTTTCAGGATCCATCTTCAACTCATTCGCCGAGATTACAAAACCCAAATAAATGAGTTCAGTCTGCAGGAAGGAACACTTCTTCATGTTGACCAACAACTTCTCCTGCTGTAGTCTTCTCATCACAATGGCCAAATGCCTCAAATGTTTAGCCTTTGTCTTACTGAAAATTAGTATGTCGTCCAGGTATACGACCACAAAATTTCCGATGAATTCCCTCAGGACTTCATTCATCAGCCTCATAAAAGTGCTCAGTGCGTTTGTCAAACCAAACGGCATGACCATCCATTCGTACAAACCCTCGTTTGTCTTGAATGTTGTATTCCATTCATCTCCCTCTCTCATGCGAATCTGGTGATATCCGCTCTTGAGATCAATCTTCGAAAAGTAATTTGCCCCACTCAGGCAATCCATCAGATCATCCATTCTCGGCAGTGGAAACCTGTATCTGATGGTGATTTTGTTTATCACCCTGGAGTCTGTACACATCCTCCAGCCTCCATCCTTTTTCGGACTTAGTACTGTTGGAACAGCACACGGACTAAGACTCTCCCTGACTAGTCCTTTGTCCAGCAGATCCTGTACCTACCTTTTGACTTCCTCATTCTCCTGAGGTGTCAGTCTATACATTGCTTTATTCAGCAAGCTTGCTCCAGGTATGAGGTCAATATGGTGACTCACACTCCTCATCGGTGGCAACGAACGAGGTAGTTCATCCACGATTATATCAGCGAACTCTCCCAGCAGTTCCTGAATCTCGTCTGGTAAGTCGTCCACTCTTGTGTTTGTCAGGACAATTCTCGGCTTCCTGACAACAAAGAATTGTGGATCTTCATTCTTTTCCATCTCTGTGAGAAGCTCCTTCCCACTCATGAGAAGTATTGTGTTGGTTACTTCCGGCTTTACTTCTTTATCTTTTATCAAAAGCAATTTATGTAACCTCCCATCCTTCTCCAAGGTGTATGTGTTCATCTTCCCGTCATGAACACCATTTCTGTCATACTGCCATGGTCTACCCAGCAATATATGACATACATCCATGGGAATGACATCACACAGAATCTCATCATGATAATTTTCAATTTTAAATTTAACCAAGCATTGTTTAGTGACACTTACCTGGTGTCCTTTCTGTAACCACGAGACCTTATATGGACTCGGGTGCTTAGTCGTTTTCAACTCCAGCTTTTCCACCATCTCGGATGAAACGAGATTGTCTGTGCTCCCGCTGTCAACTATGACCTTGCATTTCCTGTCCTTGGTTGTGCAAGTCATTCTGAACAGTCTGCTCCTTTGCACTGCGCTCTCCACCTCTTTCTCAGGTGCTAATAGGAATTTATGCATCCCAAGCGATCTTCCGCTATCTGCATCTTCTGTCTCAGCATCACGCCTCTGTGCCTCAGTGATGTGAGCTTCTCCTTTGTCCGGTTTCCTGTCTGGACAGTCAACGGATTTATGTCCGTCTTTCCCACATGTAAAACATGTGATGATTCCTCCACGGCCTCTTCCTCTACCTCGGTTACGAGGAAACGTGTTAGCATCAGCATAACCGCCACCCTGCTCTGTATGCTGCCTCCTCGGCTCAGCATATTGCTGCCTTTGTTGTGAGGTTCCAACTCTCTCCATTCTACCCTGAGGTTTCTGCCATTCCTCTTTGGGTTTCTGAGTTCTTTCTTGGGCAACTGCCTTGCCTCTGGGCTGACTCTTGCCTCGCCCTCGTTGTCCCTGCTTGCAGCTCAGCTTCTCTTCGGCCTTCAGAGCCATCTGGTATGCATCGTCAACTGTTCGGATGGTAACCATGCTCAATTCATCCTGAATGTCATATCTCAGACCATTCAGGTATCTTGCCACCTTCTCATCGTCGCTCTCCCGATGACCTGCTCGGATATTGAGCCTATAAAATTCCTCGGTGTACTCCTTCACCGTCATCAACTTCTGTCTCAGGTTCTGCATCTGCCTGAACAGTGTGATCTGGTAATCCCTCGGGATGAATTTCTCTTTCATCTTAGCGATCATTCGATCCCAGCTCTTAATTTTCTGTTTTCCCTTGGAATGTCTGTTTGCTTGCAGCTCGTCCCACCATAAGGTTGCATGTCCTTTCAACTTTGTAACAGCGTGCCTTATCTTCTTATCCTCTTCGATATCCTCATAATCGAAGTAGGTGTCGAGTGCTCGGATCCAATCCAGCAACTCTTTTGCATTTAGACTCCCCTCATAGACGGGAATGTCCATCTTCGTCTTTGAACTCATTCTAGAAATGGCTCTGATCAACCTCTCGGTTGAAGCATCTTTTGCTACGACTTCCTCAGCATGTCCAACTTCCTCTTCGACCTCGGAGTCACTAAGATCTCCAGCACCTGCTCCGCGTCGTTGAGTTGTTTCCATCTCTTCGAGTCTCACCCTGAGATCTCGTATCTGTCGCTCCATCTCTGGATTCCCTGCTGGCCTACCCCTTCTTCGAGCATCCCTGTCTTCTCAATCAGGTGATTGCCTCTCTCTCCTAGGTGGCATGGTGTACTTCTGTCTCTGCTACAGAAAATAGAGATGTACATGCTCTGATACCACTTAGTGCAAGGTCGATCCCTCACAGTCCGACCCGCTCTCACCAGGACCTTCTTCAACAGTGGCCCGAAAAGTCAAAGAATTCTTCCTAATACCCACAGCTATCTCCTCGGCGATCTCCCCTTCGTCTCTCGGGAGATCGGGTTTCGTGGTATCGCGAAACCTGTGTGCACGTTCTTGTGCAACTCCAAACCCTGAACCTCGATGGGTCAGTAGTCAACATTCTTCTGTATCGGAGATTTCCCTATCGGGAAATCGACACTTACGATGCTGCGATTCACTTGCGCTACAAAACTCCGAACCCCGAACTCCGATGACACCTGTCCCCACCAGATCTCCTATGGTCCCACGCTGCCACGTCACCTCCTTCTTCGTGCGATCGAGAATAGCGTGATCGCGATTTCACCGTTCACAATTCCCTTGCAACGGAAAGTCCCAAATGCCGAATCCCAACCTCCCGGGATCTCGTGCCACCTGTCCTCCTGACGATCGATGGCTCCCGTGACTTCGGGAAATCGCTATTCGCGATTCTAAAGAGTATGAAACTCTTGCTCCCACAAACCCTGATATGTCGATACGCGACGACTCTTGGTTCCTCCTTCCTTTGCCTGAGGACTAACCTCCGCTCGACTCCTCTTTGATGATCTCTTCAGCGAGTCAGACTTTCCCAGTTCGAATCTCCTCCTGGGTCCGTTCCCACTGTATCCATAAAAGGAACTATCCCTCCTGAGCTTAATTCCTCTGACTCCTTCAGGGATTTTATGCACGCTCCTCGTGCTTGACTTCAACAGCTCTCGAAGTGTTGATTACTTCGGAATTCTATGCGCTCAAAGCCATAAGAATCCCTGCCTTCCTTTACTCAGACTTCCCACTGAGACTTCCAGTTCTGCATGCACTACTCCAGCACGACTTCGTTAACCCAATTCAACTTTGGGCAGATGAGAATAAGAGCTCAACTGTCTGGCCTCATCAACGCACTCTATGCGGATGAATTCCACTGCACTCTATGCAAGAATCTCCTGGCTCAGTCAGAGGAACAATTGAAACTCATTCTCCTCTTTCTCAGAGATTTCAAATCAACTATGAAATCTCACACACAGCATATCAAAGCAAATGCATACAAAGAAAGCAAACATTCATGAGCACCTAATATCAACACAGAGAAACAACACAAACCATGAAACTGAATCAAAGACTCTTTTCTATTCATTCAATCTGTACATGGGGGTTCTGCACAGGTCCTCTGCTCTGCTCTTCTTCTGTTTCTCAATGCTCTCCCTCTGATACAATGTACAAAGGAGGGTGCCTATATTCCGTTTGCCCTCTCAACTCTACAACTATCAAATCTATAATTAATTCCTATCTAACAACATTAAAGCTAATAAATGTCTTCCTATCTATATTACAATACAAGTGCGCTTCTTTATGAATGGCTTCATGAAAGAGCGGCGTAACAATTCCCAAAGCATTTCAAAAACATATGTACTGGCACTGTCCAGCTGTATTTTCCTTCTCCTCGCGCTGGCTCGCTTGATGTCTTGTGGATGCTCCTGCATCAACTTCAAACCTCCGAAGTGTTAATCTTCCAAAGTGACAGATCTGTCAACGCGTGTCCATAGCCTTCAAGGGCTTAGATTTGCTTCGGGACTTTGGGTAGGTCTCGCTCCGCAAGACCTTCCAGAGTGCTAAGTCTCCTACGTGAAGGATTTGGCGTTGTGTGTCCTTGTTGATGAACGGTCCAGATGAACTTCGGGCTTCAGACCTTCGGGAGTTCTAGCTTCTCGTGTCCTTCTTTCTTCCGAAGTGATTATCGTCGAAGTGCAGGATCTCCTACCATGTGTCCACTTCAATCGACGGTCTGGATCTACTTCGGCTTTTCGGAGCTTTGGGAGAGATTTACTCCTCAGCCTCTGTTGGCTTCCTCCCGGAGTACGAGATCGTCATACACGTGTCATTTGCTTGAAGATCAACGACCACGAGTGATTGTGGAGACTCAACTCGCTCACTCTTTAATCTCTTTGTTGGTCTCTGCAAAGTGAAGATGCTTGTCCGTAGTGGGATCAATATCCATCATTGATCTGTTGATTTGACAAGATCAATGATCTTGAGTGATCGCAGGCTCACAACTTGTTGGCGCTTTAATTTCCTCTCTGATCCCCGCAATGCCTCTTCATTGTCGATCTCTCTATGATGAGATATGACGGTCGTGGCTTGATTTGACGGCAGAAACACATACTCCTTTTCTGTGCGCTCCCCGTCCTTTCTGAGCTTGATTAATGGCTCAGATCTATTCGGAGGGCCGATCTTATGGTTGTTGAGCTTATCTTTTGTTGTATTAACAAAAACTTTCTTCTTAAGAAGGAATTTCATGAATCTTTCACGAATTATTTAAAAAACTCACAAATCTTTAATTGTTTCTGCCTTTTGCATCTCTGCTTCGCGAATCTTTCATGAATCTTTAAATGCTCACGACTCTTTAATTTTTTTTTTGCTTTCTGCAGTTCTGCTTCCTCGCGCTTGTTGTCTGCAACAATCTTTTGAGCAGAGTGGCGGACTGTTCTCCAATCTCTCTCAAGAATCTTGTGTCTCGTTCTCTCGTAGATAGTCTAAGCTCCGTGCTTCATAGGATCGGGTTGCTCTCCAGACTATGTGAAGAGGTTTATGTCTAAAATTCTAATACCGTAACAAAATGTGAAGCAGAGAATATAGAAATGGAAAACAAGAAGATGAGCATAATGCAATAGCTTTGAGTATATTATTGAGTACACATTAAAAGGGGAAAGAGATAAACTAAATAGACTCAAGCAAATCAAGAACATCAAGAAACGATTGTACGGCTGGCTGTTGAGGTTACATATATATTTACAGTTTACACATAAAAATCATTTTTAATTTGGTGTTGCTTCGTTTGCATAGGCACTGATATGACACAAGAGAGTCGAAGTACTTTATAAAAGCATAAAAGAGTGTTCATATCTTTAGATGAAGAGAGAAACGAAAAGTCATAAAAAGCTAGTGGGTAAAGAAAGGGTAACAAAAGGTCATACATGTCCGGACATAATAAAGCCACTCACCAAAAGTGCAAACATTACTAATTTTGATTGACCTTAAATAAAGGCTTGCGAAGAATTTTGAACTGAATGTCAGCACTCAAGCTGTCAAACCAGTCTCATTGGGAATTTAATATAATTTCACAAGACCTCAGCACTCATGCGATCTAATAAATGTCATCAGTGCTGTTTGAAAATAGTCTCATGCCATCATGATGATCTTCCCGAATCAACTGTGAAAGAAAATGATCTTCCCGACTCCCGAGCTTGGAAAGAGTCGATCAGAAAAGAAAGGGTACAAGGTAAAAGGCAAGGATAAGAGAAGGTGAAGTTTGACCTTCAACTCAAGAAAGTTGTACAAAGTTGTACACTTTGAACAGGGTTCTTGATATTCATTGTGTATCACCTTTCACAGTATATCAAGGTATGAAAGTCTAATCACCTTTCACAATATATCAAAGTCTAATCACGCAGGTTTTAGCCTTGCTTGTTTTTAAACGAGAATTGGAGGGATTCCACCCAGGTTTTACGCCATTGCTGAATTGGAGAAAATCCAAGGTATGAAAGTCTAATCACCTTTCACAATATATCAAAGTATGAAAGTCTAATCACCCAGTTTTTACGTCTTGCTTGTTTTTAAGCGAGTATGGGAGAGATTCCACCCAGGCTTTACGCCACTGCTGAATTGGAGAAATTCCATTCCAAAACTGTCCACCTCCATATTTTTTTTTAAAGATGATCATGAATATGCTATCCAATATTTTACACCATTACATTTCGAATATGATGATATTGAACTATATTATACCACAAAAGCATCAGTTAAAAAAGCACGCTTTATGTAATATATTATCAACTATCTTCCATACCGTATCGTTGTGGGATTCTCTTTTAGGTTTTAATAGGATTTTTGCGAATTGCCAACTTCAATGGCTGTACTACTAATTATAAAAGTTTTTCTATATGTAGAAGCATTAAGATAAAAATATGTTTCTTTGGAGTACGCCGCGACCGTTCATCCTTTTTAATTTTCTGCTTTTAGCCGTTGGCAGACATTCTGATATATTAATACAAATTATGCCGTTGGCAGACTTTCTGATATATTAATACAAATTCTGATCCCAATAATAAGGATACGTGGTCTCTCAATTGACTTCTTGTGAATTTAAATGGGAGGGTTAAATCTTTTATGATTTTTTTTTTCATTTATTGTTTAAAATTTGAGGGGACAAAAAATCCAGCCATGTTAAGGGTTGGTGTTGCTCAGGGGGTGCGATCTCTAGGTATGATCTCCTGGTGATTTTGACTGCTTAGATATTCTTGAGTAGCCTTCTCAGTCACAGGCTAATCCCTCAGGTGGAATGACTAACAAAGTAGCAAACAAAATAATAATAATAAGGATAATTAACATTTCTTTTTAAATTTGTCAAAAATTATTATAGATTTTGGATGGATAAAATTGCAAATATTAACATATACAGTCACTGAAGAAAGCAAGATAATTAACTAAAGTTTTTTTAAATCCTAAAGTCTGTACAATTAACCTTCCATTAATTATATTAAATATAAGTTGATGTAATCCGAATCTAACAAAGATGAAAATATTCTCAACATCTTAAATCCTAGCCTAGCATAAGTCAGATGAAAATATTCTTAACATCTTAAATCAGGGTTGTGATTAAAAGAACGTTTTCTCTAACACTCTATTTTCAATAGGTATGTCCATTCTAATTATTAACATTACAAAATCAAAATGTAATAAGGATATTCCATCATACTGAATCCAAAATTACAGTTTCACTTAAAATCGTGAAACATTTAACCTTTTTGACCTTGTTTGGTTGATAATCTTGTAAAAGTAAACAAGAAAGTTGTGATGTATGAAAAAAATGGGGATCCCCATTGTCTTCTAGCTGCATATTGTGAACGTTTGCATTCGTCGTCCAAAGCCAGTAAGTTTATGTTTTAATTCAAAGCCGCTATATTGGTTCGTCCAACTGTCCTCATTATGTGGGAATGGCAGTCATCTTCTAAGAAAATCAACAGAATACTTTGGATCCCATGAGACTTAACTGGTTTAGAGGTCTCAGTTAGCTGGGTTTCTGTCACTAAGATTTCATAAGAAATTATAGTTACAAAATAAATAATTCATAATTGCAGCAAGAGAGAGGTAACGTACTCATACAGTTTGAGTGGAAGCCTCAAACATATTTTCCTTTCCACATTGGACACTTTTCTTAACATTTTTAAGAGATTTTCCTTTCCACAGCATTAATGATGAGGCAGCCTTAATAAGTGTGAAGATTGTGTCTCAGTTTATTTGGACTTCAGACATAATCATGATGTGAAAAATTGATGTAACAGAGGGCTGAAGGTTTGCAAGGATCAGAATGCATAACAAAATTAGGAAAATAAATGTTTAACAAGTCCAGAAAAATTACAAACGGCTAAAACTATACAATAAGGTCTTTCTTACAGATTATAGATGAAAGTCAGAGGGCTGTAGGCACAAAGTTAACGTAAAGAGCCACGAGAGAGATTCTAGTTCTGTCCTAGTTTTTTAATTATTACGTCGAAAGGTGTATATTTTGTTGGAGATGGGCACAATTAATCACCTTTTAATCTAAAATTATAATCTGAATGGCTAACAATTCAAGATGTTGATATATTCTTAGTCGTCCTCCCAAATCAATGAATGTGATTTACTCTTCATAACTTCGTTGTATTTTTGAATGCATTAGTTAACCTGTTTACTTTTTAACATTTACCTAATCATATTAAGAAATTACTGTACCACCATATGATTGCTATGTTTAACTGATTAATCTTTGAAATTACCACATTTGAAATTAACTTTTAGATTTCCTAAACTCTATATTCGTTTCAATTATCCCTGCGTTTCAGCTGTCCGGAAAGAAGCTTTGACATCACCTTTCAGCATTCACCAACCACTTTGAGACTATGCTAGTAAGATACTGAATCCGTTACATTAACAATAGAAACTGACATGGTTCGTCGTCGACCTAGTACAACCAGTGTGTTGAACAATTAAACCCGACGAGATTAATGATGTGGCCTGGGTCTTTTCACAGAACCTCAGATGGGTCCCGTGGATAAATTTGAAGTTATCGACTTAACCCGCTAAAAGAAACTATGTTTTCATTTGAAAAGAAAATAGGAACATGAGTAAAGTATTCACGTGAAAACTCGCATATAAAATTTTATTTTCAGAGTGATACCAGTGATTTTTAATATTATTGTAATATTTTTAAAATTTTCAATTTGTAATAAGCTGATTTTCATAGAATATATGTGATATGAATTTTTATTTACCAAATACTAATTTTTTAATTTAACCTTATTTTTTTATTTTGAGAATAATTTACAATTCTTCAATGAAATTAAGCAAACATTATTGTTAAAATAATTTTTTTAAAATAAATTTGAAATTTTTTTAAAAGTAATTTATTTTAATATATGAAATAGTTAAATACTTAAAAGTAAAATTAGAAAATGGTAAAAATTTACTAAGAATACATAACAACATAAATATTATTATTATTATAATTAGTAGAATCTATAAACCTCTGAATTGTGGAGATTCAAGAGATTGCTTCTATAAATCTGAGCCTAATGCAGGAGTTCATAGACCACACTAGGTAAATAAGTCAAGTTTCAAACCTTGATGGGGTCTATAATAGAAGACAACTTCTTGTGGGAATAGAAAACAACCATAACTTTGCTTTGATACACAATTTCAATTAATAGGAGGCAAGTCTTCTCCTAACAATGAAAACACATCAAAAAAAATAAATCATGTTTTTTATGAAATGTTATCATAAATAAAATTTATGTATTAATAACTTGTTGACAAAATTGTTTTACAATTAACGTAATGCCCACTACTGTGATTATGAAAACAACATTCACATAGTGATTATGAAAACAACATTCAGATTAGTAGAAATATGTATACCAATGTATATCCATGAAATGCTAAATTAAATATATTAGAAATGAGTTAACATGAGAGTGTGCCTTATTAACTACTAAATTCACAAAGCAATAATAAATTGTGCACTTTGAAATTAAGGATGGATTTTTCTTTCAATTTGAATCATAAGAATTACATATTGAGAGATTATCAAAGTGATCCTTCATTTGCAAAAAAAAAAACACGGAATTACATTTGTTGAATATGATTGAGAAGTCATTTTCATTTTAAATTTATTTTGCAAATAAAATAATATAAATCCTTTTGAGAAAGGAAGAGAAGGGTTTTGATAAAGGGAGAGAAGGGTCTTTAAGGGAAATGAAATTTTCAAAATCTAAAATTTTAAATTCGATTTGTTAGATTAGGAAATTTCCAGAGCATTAAGAAATAGTTGAGTTGGAGAGAGTTTAGAAGATTGGTAATGAAATTTTGTTGAAGACTCAAAATACATAAAACTCTCATTCATATTGTTCATTTATCCCCTATGAGATTATTAGAGGAACTTTGGGAATGGATGTTCAAAAGATATTCCTCTTGACAATTACTTATGGAAAAGTTATTAAAACAAAAAGGCAACTAACATCACTCAAAACCCTAAATCCAATAACTATATGCCATGTGTCCTTTTAAAATGATTAAAGAATACACCATCTATCCACAAAAAGTAATAAGATTCAATGAACCAAAATCATACTAAACATATAAATAAATAAAAAATTAGAACAAAATTAGATTTTCATTATGTAGGGTTGTCAATTCACAAAGATAATCTTGCATCAATCTTACTTGGTGAGAAAATTTTCTTTCCCTCCAAGGTCCATTACAAATTGTCCACACTATTAAAAAATCAACATCTTCTACATACAAATATATTATACAATCTAATGCGATGAAACTAAGCATATATCATCAACAACAAAGTTGTCTTTTTACTCAAAGGGTCTGCCACATAGTTAGAATTTTCATATCTATGATTTTGAATCAAAAGAATAACATTGCAAAAATTCTACCCATTTCATTTGTCATTGACTCAAATTTGCTTAGGTGTTTATAAGTTGTATTAGTCGGTTATTTTCTATAACATGAACACTTTGGGAAACCAAAATGTCTCCATTCAACATTGTTTGGCCTCATTTAATTTCTCATTGAAAGAACAATTTGTATGCCCTCTCACCTCAACATTGCTCCTAATGTGGAACCACTTGCATCATAATTAAATTGAAAAACTTTATTGGAATCTAGTTATGATGGAAAACAAGATTTTATGTTACCTTTATCTTCAAAAAACCAAAACTTCATTAGGTTGTCGTTGTCAAATATTCATTCATTCATTTAGTGAATGGTGCACATATGTCATTGAAATTTCAAATAGAATTCAATAAAAGCTCACCAAACAATGAAAATTTCTCACCTTGAACACACTTTTAGAATCTATCCATTGAATATGTTCCTTCACCTTCTCTAGGTTCATGTTCAAACTAGATTGTAATATCACAAAACTCAAGTATACTAACTCTTATAAAGTAAACAAACATTATACTAACTCTTATAGAGTAAACAAACATTATACTAACTCTTATAGAGTAAACAAACATTGATGGAGATTTATTGGCAACTTTGTGTTTTGAAATCACTCTAATATTTGCCTCAAAAGGTTCAAGAATAAAGATATTCTCCTTTTGTCATGATAACAATCATAATATTGTTAGCATAAACAACCACAAATTTCCTTAAGAATGTTCCAATCATTGGTGTCATGAATGTATTGTGTGCATTTACCAATATGAATAACACACCTAGCCACTCATACAATCCCTTTTTAGTCTTGAAAGAATTTTTTTTATTTGCCACCTTCATGAACCCTTAAATAACGGTACCCACTCTTCAAATCAATCTTCAATAAACGATTTTAGTGCTCAAAAGATCCATCAAATTATTCATATTAGATAAAGGAAATGTAATACCTCAATATTGATCCCTAGACCAATAATGTATATGTGTACATGATGAATGGATAAAATTCAAATGATGTTATATGTAAAATGGTACTTTGAATGATAATAAATTAATACATCATATGCTACAGAAGTAGAATACAAAATAATGGGGGATATAAATCCATAAGGATGAAATTACCTATGGTTAGCTCTAGCTCTCTTCACATATCCCAATTCCCAAATTTTTCACATTTTGTTAACCCTTACAACTATCTCAATCCATAGTCATGCTTTCCCATCAACATACTCAACCCAAGGAATGAGATCCCCTTCTCTTCTCTACAATCCCTTGGTCTATCTCACTTCACTTTAGGGCTTTATCACAAACCAACTAGGGAATCTCACTAGTGAGATTTCGGTGATTCTCTATTGAAATTATTTTTCCTCAAATACAAAAGTTTACCAAACATAATTATAATTCTTCATAGTTTCATGCCAACCATTTTCCATAATTTTATTACAACAATAATATGGTAGCTTAAGCTCAAAGAGAAAACTTGGAGGAAGAATGTGCATGGATCCCCCTCTTTCATGTCCAAAATCTTGGAGAATATTTCCATGCTAATGAGAAGCCACACGTCTTCATGGGAAGTACATATTTCCCGTCTCTTAGAACTAACCACAAGGATTAAGGAATGATAATTAAGTAGGGTTACGGACTTAGGTTTATCAATAGTAGTATCTTCCTTTAACCCCCTTGAACCCCCTAAGCCCCCTTTTTTTCCCCTCTTATGGAATCATAGCCCCACATTCATTTGCTACTCTTCTTCTTACACCTGTGACATATTCTTTTATTGTCATTCAATGTACCATTTTACGTGTTGCATCATTTTACTTTTAGCCATTTGTCATGTACACATATACATTATTTCTCTAGGGATCACTACTAGGGTATTACATGAAATCTATAATTTCTTGTTTTCTTGTTATGGCTTTGGAATCCATGCACATCCTTTATTCAACTATTCTCTTTGGTGCAAGTAAAACATGTACAACACATGCATTTAAACTCTTTGATTAGTCTCATATCCAACAATTCTTTCTTGAACTTGTTCGAGTACCTCTTCACTTTTAGCATGCATGAATCTACGTGGTGCTTTGTTTGGTAGATTTGATCTAGGTATCAAATTTGTTTAATTAAAAATACTTCTTGCAATTGGAAATCATATTAGCATATTCTCTTGGAATCACATATTTGAATTCTTCAAGCAACTCACCTACTTTTTCTACTACAACATGTTCTTTTCTACTAAACTAGCATAAACATCATTTTTTCATTTTTAACTTAAACAATTGTTTGGTGGAACAAACATTACCTTATTGTTAGGGCCTTAATCATTCTCATTGGTGTCAATCATAACTTCATTTCTCCTTTCTCAATCTAGTATGAATCTAGTATGTGTTGCTTTTCCCATCACGAGTCTACTCAAAATCCTAAAATCTTCCTAACAAAATACAACAAACACCTATACAAAACACATCATATAGAATACCATCTTTCATAATATCCAATTTGAAATTTTACCAACCTTTGTTCATGTATATTACTTGATGTCCGTTATGCAACGATGATACTTTGTATGTACATGGTTGAGAAATGCACTTCAATATTAATTTGTGAATTGCTTCTATGGACACTAAATTTTCAATGTGACTATCTACAATTAACGTAAAACATTTACTTCCAACCTTGTATTTGGTTTTGAGTAAGATCTTCCATTGTTAAGGTTCTTTGTCTCTATTTGCAACTTCTCTAGATTCGAGCCCATAAATAACCAGTTAGAGGCATTTGGTTTTGAGTAAGATCTT
>ML822181.1:98552-119052 GCA_009831015.1 Picea engelmannii | reverse complement strand
GCAACAGATTGATGGCTCCATTGGGGAAAGGTATCAATTTCCTACCCCACTTGGGTTATTTTAGCTCTTCTTTTTACTTATTTAACCTGCAGGTACCATAACCGGACCAAGCCTACCTGCAAAACATCAAATTCAAAGTTGAGTTGAAAGAATTCCATCTGGAATTTTCTTCACGCCCGTGTGACAGTTGTGCGCAGGTTTAATGGCCCACAGTCGCACATCGTGCACATGTGCGCCAAAATCACTGCATTACTCAGTGCCTTCTGCGAAATTGCACTCAAAAATCTTTTTCAATTCGTGCATTGGCACTCAAAGCGCCTTTGTCCAATCTGAAACCCGCGCACCTGTGCAAAAAAGAACACATTGTAAGATTTTTTATGATCTATTGAAGGCCCAGATCCTTCTTAAAGATGATTCCATGCATGTTGTAATCTGCACCACACTTACATTCCCTCTTATATAAAGGGATTAGTCAAAACACATAGGGACTTAGGGGTTAAAAATCATTATTTTTCCTCTTTTTGCTTTTTATTTCGCCACATGGACGACTTGCTTTGACTAAAAGTTGGAATCATTCTACATCAGATATAAAACTTGCATTGGGACTAGAAATTGGATATCAAACGTTGAGTATGCTCTTCTCTCATGCTCCAAAGTGATCTTGAGAATCAGAAAGAGATTGAAAGACAATTTCATCTCCCTTAAAAAGATAAAATCTTTAGGAGAGGACAATAGCCCCCTCGGGACTCCTCTTAGTTTATTTTTCAAAACACATCTCAAGATTGTAACGGGCCCATACTTGCCCACATGCTACAAAGATAGGATAGTGTTGAAATTTACTTTCTTAGATTAAATCACCAGGGAAGTTTAAAGGTTTTGTAACGGGTCCATGCATGCCCACATGATCATAATCTAGGATAGTTTCAAAGATTTCTTAAATTAAGTCACATTGGGGAGTTAAAGGAATAGTAAAGGACCCACATGTCCACATGCTAGCTTCCTAGGGAATTTTGAATTCCGCAAGGTTGTACCAATGACATTTAGTTAAATAGGTAATCAAAGACTTGTAAGGAACAAGCGAAGTCCACATGTAGCAAGGTGACACCTAATTCATTAAAAAATTGGCACACTTTCACTCATTCACGCACAAAAGTCACTTCTCACTCACATAGTTTTCATCTCAAAACATGGAGGTTGGAGTAAGTTTCCTCCAAAGGAATTTTGAAACACCCCACCCTTTTCTTGACGAAACTATCCACTCTCACTTAATTTCAACGAGATTGGCTCACACCCCCAATCTCTCAAACAACCACATCTAAAATTCTGCTAAAAACTCACTAAGTTTTCCTCCACAGGAGGTGCCAAAAGAAATATTTTAGTCTAGCTAGGATTTTGGGGATAGCCATCCAAATAACTCCCCGTTATCTAGTTCTCACATTTTCAAAACAATAGAAGTTGTCAAATAAGGAACTTAAATCCTCCAAGTCAAGTGTTCCTAACACCATAAGGAAGGGAGATACCTGTGAAGGGTTGAAGGCTGAGGTTTGGTTGTTCTATGCGTCCCCCCTTGAGGTACCCACCTCTTGGACGAGATCCATCCTGTGACCCATTTCTTAGGCTGAAAATCTAAATGTCGCACTTTGACTAAGGTACCTAGTGACCAAATTTTAGGACATCTACCCAGGTGGCAATTATGGGCTGCAATTGCACCTTGATCGGATTTTGTGTGGCTATTGGGAAATATCACCAATTCTTTTGGGATATGCCCCCTCTACCCCTCATTATAACTGATTTCTTTATCCTTCACTAGTTTCTCTTCCAGTGGCTTTAGACCCCACTGTCAAGTGCTATTGGAAGGTCCAGTGTTATTTTGAGAGGAAGGATGTTACGTCTTTTAGGACACGAGCATTTATTTTCTTTATTCCCCCACACAGACAAAATCCACCTATCCACATATATGCTTCTTTATCAAAACACTTTATGTATGCTGCCCTTCGATTACATTTGATTTGGATATATATATCGTGTAAAGTTCAAAAAAAAAATAAAAAAAATAAAAAAAAAAAATGCAGCAAAGGCTCTTGTTTATTTATTTCTCTCACCACCATTTGCACACATTCACTTAGATAGTCAGATATCATAGGGGACCCACAGAACCCCCGTCGTTCCAAACGCTTGCTAAATCTCCCTCCTATTATAGGGGGATTTCCTAGTCTTTCCAACTCATCAGCTCCACCTTCTCACACTCCTGTGAGTGCCACTGTCTTGGGATCATCTTTTCTTAGTTCCACCTTACTTGGGTCCAATTCCCAAAGTCCACCTTCCACTCGCTCTCCTCTACACAGAAGTGGGGGGCCAACTTCCTCTCAAGGGAGAAGTATAAACCCACATAGTCCCCTCCAAGGGTCAGGTACTCAAAACACTCACACTATGGACGTAACTAATCCTACGCCACCATTCCATATGCCATATTTAGCTTCCCTCAACATACTGGATCTAACTAAACTCACCAATGATTCCATATTGCACAACCCTACATGGCCTGCAATACCTACCAAACTCCCTTCAGACATCCCCAAGTTTGAAGTAAAAGCAGGAGATGATCCTACCAACCATATCATGACATTTAACCTATGGTGTTCTTCGAATAGCATCATGGACGATCCCATCCAATTGAGTTTATTTCAATGAACACTCATTGGCCCATTCGCCAAATGTTATGTCGAAGAAAAATATGGGTCCCATGCGACTTTTGAATCCTTGGCCAAAGCATTTTTTACCTTCTTTCAATTACCCATTCGTCATGACAATGGCCTTGAACTACTCTCAGATTTCAAACAAACCGCCTCTACACATATTTCCGAACACATCCACGAATGGCGTTGGCGACGTAGCCTCTGCAAAGCTGACGCTACCCCCCAACAGTGTCTCAATTGGTTCCTCAAATCACTTGTTTCCCTCCTTGCCAAAAATGTGGTCGCAACCTTCCCCCAGATTGAAGAAGAAGCCATTAGAAAGACCCAACAGTTCGAACTCATCTACACCCAGTCTGGATACCTATACACGGTACTCCCGGATTCCCAAAGACCCATGCCATTTGGCCAAGAAAAACCTGGGATGTCTCACTCAACAAACAAATTGATTGGTAACACTACACACCACAACCCCCTGCCTCAACAACCACCCATGTATGGCACACCTCAATACCCACTGGCATATGGAGGAATCCCTTATTATCCTCCTCCCCCTTCTCAACAACCATACCCTGTTTCTTGGCCTCCACCCATAAGTGGACCCCGTCGACACCCCTAAACCACCCACCTACCCAACCAAGTCTCGGTACTCCCTCTACCTCAGCCTATACCCTAAGCACTAGTGAAATCCCATGCCCTCCTATGTACCTCATGGAGCATCGGCTCAACATAATCCATACTTTCCATTTTCTGGCCCCCCACAGCCAATGGCTCCACCACAAGGACCACCACACGCTGGGGTTAATTTTGTTCAACCCTCTCCCATTCAGCAATATCAAAATTTTGAACAGCTGAACACGAAAAATTCACCCCATCAATCAAACAATACCAGAAAGAAAGGAAAAAATCGAAACAATAATAATCTGGGACTAGGAGGAAACCAGAACCAACCCCAATAGAACCAGTCTGTCGGGGGCAACCAAAACCAGGGGAATCAAAACCCCCAAGGGGGAAACAACAACAAACGTCAAGGAAGGAACAACAACAATGTTAGGACCACCTTCCCTTGTGCCCTTTGCAGTGAGTTTGGTCACTATACTCACCATTTCCCCCAAATCGCTGACTTTAAGCAGATGAAAGATTCTGTGAATGGACCACATCCCTCAGCACTGCCTGCACCTCAGCAGGAACTACAACCATATGTCAAGCAACCCGCCCCAGCTGTACTACAAAACCCCATCCCACACCAAGGGGTCATAAGTACCCAGCCTAACATACAACCTCCCCCACCATAGTTGGGACAATATCCCAATACAGGAACCTTTGTCAATCACACTATCCTCCTTACCAGTGAGGAAGAAGTCCTTCTACAAATGCTCAGTTTTCAGTATAACACACCCCCTGAATCTGCTTCCACCACCTCGGAAGAAATTTAAGTCACAACCGGACCCCCTCTCATAATTCCTCGCCCTAATACTGAAACCCCCCTTCATATTCCTCACAACCCATTGCACAGGAATGTCCACAATCATCAAGCTAGGGCAACTCATAATTACAGTTTGGTTGATGACTTGGCACAATCTTCGACTGCCATGTCAGTCTTAGAAGTCCTTCAAACTTGTCCCACCCAGTGGAAGTCCTTACTTTCCACCCTAGGAGCAGTCAACCCTGTCGATACCTGACTCATCACATTTGACCTCGACAATGGAGAACCTCGCCTCCCTGCTCTTATTGCTTTTCAAATCCCTATAAAAATTTAGAGCATTACAGTTCACTGATGCATCATTGATAAAGGCCCATCCACCTGTATCATGTCCAAATCCATATGGCAGAAAATTGGTTCCCCAAAACTCATACCATCTGCCATTACCTTAAGAGCCTACAATGGTAGATCCTCATCCCCCAAAGGACTCTTCCAAAATGTCCCCATCGAGCTCGGGGGAAAAACCGTTCTGATTGACATTGAGGTTATCGATGCCCCGCTCGACTACAATATCTTGTTTGGTCATAGCTACATGTATGCTATGAAGGCCATCACCTCTTCTGTGTTCCTAACCATGATATTTCCCCATAATGGAAAGATCATTACCATCGATCAAGTATCACATTACGAGCCTAACCCTTCATCCAACATCGATAAAATCCTCCCTTTTATCCACACTAATCCTGATGCCTATCCACTCATTGAGATGGGCCCCATAATCTTCAAAGACCCATCCTTGCTAGGGACATACCACGGAGCACCATCACTCCTCCATCCCTCAACAAAAGTATGTGTCGTATCCTTCAATGAAACAACAACTAAAATTAACCTCCCTCCCACCGAGGCCTCTTTCATCCCTGGCAACCCAATAGTCGCAGAACTTCTCCCTGAAGAATCCCCTGGAACTAATTTAGCTCGACCCATTCCTGATCTTCCCCAGGGCCAGATCTCGATTTGGGAAACAGTTCCCCAAGCCATTACCCAAATCCATTTCTTTTACCCCCCACCAGGTGTACAAGCTTTCCAGGTCACTGCAATGCTTACCCTTCCTAATATGGTGTTGGCAATCACAGTTTGGTATTTACATCCACCTGATATGGTTCCTCAACCATCCCTCCTTCCCCAAACAGAAGGAATCCCGATACAGATTCCCATACTCACTCCCACCATACCCCCTACACCCTCACTCACTAACCCCCCTACTATAGATGGGGGCAGGCAAAAGAAGAAGGAGCCCACAACTCCACTTCCCCCACACATCCAACCTCCTTGCGCACTATGCGAGAAAGATGGACACCCCACCAAAAAATGCCCATCTCTTCCTGAGTTAAGTAATCTCATCCAACTCCCTAAAGCACCACCACTCGTCGCTTCCTCCAATATTGCCGCTATCTCACAAAACACAAGTAACAAAGGACTGCAAACCAAATTCACATGCACCATCTGTTCAGAATATGGCCATTACACACACCATTGTCCAACATTACCTCAATTCTGACAGACACTAATAGTTGTACGCCAAAGATTTCAACAAACACCCACCCCAACTCTTGTCACCGACATCCATTATGTCACAACCTCAGTCAACGAATGCATGAGATGTCCTTTCTCTTTATGTGAATCACTTGATCATTTCACATATCAATGTCCTGTGATCATTGAATACATGCATCATTAACTGGCCCCTATTCAAAATCATACCCCCCCATAAATTGATATGATTCATATCTTCCCACCAGAACCTGAGGCACTCCATTCTCCCCCATGGTTCCTAGATGATTTATATGAGGAGTTACCCCTAAATCCCCCCAATTCTCCAATTCATTTCTCCATGAAAATTCTATGTCCGACTACCATTTTTAACCCACAATATCTAGATATTTGGTTTATGTCGAGTGAACCATCGCAATCCCCCTCCATCAATCCCCCTACGTCTTTATCAGAAGGAGACAACGCCATAGTGATAGTCACCAAGGTCACTCCTCTCGATCCCCTATATTCATGCCAATTTCATTGTGATGAAGATATCCTCGAGGAGTTAATTACCCCCGATTACCCATGGGATGCACTCCACCACAGAGTGCTCTTTCTTTCATAGGAAGCCTTCATGCCTCCTAACCAACACCCCATATACATAGTCTAAACCAAATATTTTCTCCCATCAGGGCATATAGATTGGTTCAATAACCCTATCCCTGCCCCCAATGCTTTCGAGGAAGGCAATATGGCCAATATATCCCCAACCATCAAAATAGATATTTCCATCAAATCTGAAATTATTGAGGAAATCACCATTGGCGCTGCATGTTCTCCAGAAGAACTCACCGCCTACAAAGCCCTCTTCCAGGAATACTGAGACATTTTCTCCTGGTCATACATAGATATGCCTAACCTTGATCCCTCTATTGTCGAACATCGCATAGAAACCTGGTCTGATATCACACCCATCCGCCAAAAACAATGACTACTACACCCATCCAAAGCAGCGGCCATCAAAGCCAAGATTGACAAACTACACACTGCAGTGCTCATTTACCCATATACGTCATGGGTCTCCAACCATGTCCCTGTTAACAAAAAACAGGGCATTTTCCGTGTCTGTATGGACTTCTGCAACCTCAATCACACCTATCCCAAAGACAACATTCCAACACCCTTCATCGACCAAATAATCGATGATTGTGCAGGTCACGAGGCTTTGTCCTTCATGGACAGTTTCTCTGGTTACAACCAAATCCAAATTCACCCCGCCGATCAGTACAAAACTGCATTCACGACCCCTTGGGGCACCTTTGCATATCGTGTAATGCCATTCGACCTCAAGAATGACAGTACCACTTTCCAATGGGCTATGACATACGTTTTTCACGATCTGGCTCATATCATCCTTGCATACTTAGATGACCTCACTGCTCGATCTAAGAAATGCACTCAACATCTCGATGATCTACGAATCATTTTCCACAGGTGTCGTCAGTACAATATCCGCTTGAACCCCCTCAAGTGTGTATTCTGCGTCACTGATGTGCACCTTTTTGGGTTCATAGCTTCCCAATGTGGAATTACTATGGACCCCCTCAAATTCCAAGTCATCACATAAATTCCACCCCCATGGAATTTATGCCAACTACAGAGCCTTCAAGGCAAGGCCAACTTTTTACAATGCTTTATCCCAGATTATGCTACCCGCGCACATGGATTCCTTCATTTACTTCGTCACGACATCCCATTTCAATGGGATAAACATGACCAAACCACTTTTGATGATCTCAAAGAAGCTCTCTCCAATGCCCCATTGATTAGTCCACCTGACTATAACCACGATTATCTCCTCTACATATCAGCCTCATCCATTTTAGTAGCATGAGTGCTCCTCTAAATAGGGGATGATTCCCGTGAGCATGTGATTTACTACATTAGTAAAAACCTTTCAGGAACACCCTTGAAGTACAATCACGAAGAAAATATAGCCCTCACAGTTGTCATCACAGTCCAGAAATTGCGCCATTACATTCTGCTTCGAACTACCAAAGTCATCGTAGATTCCAACCCCATGCAATACTTGCTCATTTGTCGACAAATTAACGGTAAATTCGCTCGATGGATCATCATCCTTCAGGAATACGATCTCAAATTTTCAACACCCAAGAGAAAGAAAGCTCTCATCCTCGCCAAACTTATCATGAATTTTCCCTCCGACACTACCAGTCCACCGGTCAATACCAACCTCCCTGATGAACATATTTTTTTTATCCCCTCAGATGACCCTTGGTATGGAAATCTTCTTGTCTATCTCCAAACACAAAAATTCAGAAACCACCTTTCTACAGATGATCGTCGTCGTATTTGTCACTAGGCACCTCGTTATCTCCTCATCAGGGACATATTGTATTGACAAGGAGTCAACACCATACTCCATCGATGCCTAACCATTGACAAGGCCGATAGAGTCTTGAATGATTGCCACAACGATGCTTGCAGAGGCCATCTCTTAGGACTATCCACCACTCAGAAAATCATCCGCGTAGGTTACTTTTGGCCTACATTATTTCATGACTGCATCCATGCTGTGAAATGATGTGATAAATGCCAACTTTACGCCAACAAATCATGCGCACCACCTGCTCTTCTACATCCAGTCATCACCGCTGGTCCCTTTTGTAAATGGGGCATCGACTTCATGACTTGCAACGCTACATCCAGCAACGGACACAAAAACACAGTCGTTACAGTTGATTACTTTACCAAGTGGGCTGAATCCATGCCTACCTTCAACAACACCGCTAACACAGTAGCGCGTTTTTATTTAACCATGTCATATCCCACTTTGGAGTACCACTCCAACTAGTCTCTGATCATAGGAAACATTTCAAGAATGATATTTTCATGGAACTCTCATCCTGGTTAGGCTTCTCCCACACGTTTGCCTCACCATACTTCCCTCAGTCCAACAGATAGGTAGAAGCAGTTAACAAGGTCTTAAAAACCATGTTGCAACACATGGTTAACAAACATAAAACCAATTTGCATCATATGTTATTTTTCACGCTCTGGGATTATTGTACAACAGTCAAAACCACCACTAGTTTCACACCTTTTCATATAGTCCACAGGGTTGAGGCCACTCTTCCCATCGAGTGCGGAATTCCCACCTTACGCACCACTATTGAGCTATTACTCGACATTGCCCCAATAGAGTAGCATTTTCTGAAATTAGAATCCCTGGATGAAGATCGTCGATATTCATTATAGAACAATGAAGCAGCCAAAAAACGATCAAAGGCCACCTTTGATCGCCATGTCAACCTTTGCTCATTTAATGAAGGAGACCTCGTCCTCACTTATGATATCGCTCATGATACCCTTGGCCATGGAAAATTCAAATCCCTATGGCATGGACCATACATCATCCAATATTGCCTCACTAAAGGTGCATACATCCTGGCCTCCCCTGAAGGCCATCCTCTCAAGGAACCCGTCAACAGGTTGTACTTAAAGAAATTTTACGCTTGAGCATAGCTATACTACACTAGGATTTTTCTTTTTTGTACGTCTTTTGTAGAGTTTTTAGTCTTCTTTTATCCATACCTCCCATCTAATCTATCACTCATGTTATTGACAGATGTCACCTCCATCAACCTACCACATTGGTTACACCGACAGAGCTAGCCAATGGACACAGAATCTCACTTAGGTTGCTTGGGCCCTCTATTCGCCTTCACATGACCTTCTCCACACCAACGACATATGTGTAGGCTCAGCCACCAACAATCAAGTAGAGTACACTACTTCCATTGGTCTCCTCGTTGATTCCAATCATCACCATATTCGTCACCTTAGCATCTTATTAGTCGTCCTCCAGCTCAACAATGTATACCATGTCTGTGATCCTTGCCTCTTTTGCAAATACTTGCAGGTTAGACTTTTATCTCGACATTTTGATTCCATTACATTTACACATATCCCAAGACAATTCAATCAAATAACAGATACCATGGCTAACATTATACTAGATTGGCATATATCACAAAGACATTTTCACATACACATAAACCATCAAAAGTCTGTCACAGCATATAGATTAGACATCATCCACTACATCAAAAAAATCATCCACAAAAAATGCTTCACACATGTACACAAAGATCCAAAAATGTATATATATATATCGGTCCACATGTCATAAAGTGTTTACAGAAATAGTCCATCGCCCATAGGCAGGTGAATCACCTCATCCCTACCAATACACAACTGGATGTCACAACTATACAAAATGGGCTCACCAGCCTATATCAGATACACAACTACATATGTAGTAGCCCTCAGGGCTCTTCTAGTGCACCTGCACTAGTTCCTCCCTCTAGCGGAGGTACCCCAATAGGTTCAGGTCCCGGAGGCAACCGTCCAGTCATCGTAGATCCAGCTACAGCTGCTTTGCAGAAAAAGGTACACAACTCCATCGGTAGCCCAATACACTGCTCTAGGATCCCCTCATCCTAGATCCGCACCCACATCCTCTCAGGCACTCCCTGTAGAACTGCCTCTAGTCGGCAACGAAAATCATCAAACTCTCCCCCGGCCTCGGCTGAAGGAGCATGTGACGGCCCTACCCCGGGGTCATCATAACGACATCTCCAGGCTGCTCTATCATCATCACCAGGCCTCGCCCCAACATCCTCTCGATGCCACCTCTCCCCTTCTTGCAACTCTCCCCACGGTGGTCTCACAGGCCCCTGGTGAGCTGGTGCTCTGATCAGCTCGACCTCTCATCCACGCGGTCCCACATCTACACAAACAAACACATGATAGCTCCAACATCCATACAAATATCAACCACATTCTATACTATCTAAAAAACAAATCAACAAAACCAAAAACCAACACATCATACCTCAATGATCGAATACCTCTCTTGTAGGTAATATCATCTCAGAGTCATCACGAAAATCTATCCCACTATATGGAAACTGCAATATGATCTGTGGCATCTGATACCACACCTGTGCAGCCTCGGCTGTGAAGTAGTGACCACCCTCCCCACCCCCATGATGAACCAAAATCGTCAACCACCACCGTAGTCGCAGCTCTCGCGCTCCTGGCTTGTATAACAAAACTCTCAGGAACAACATCAGCACCCTCTCTAAAAACCAAGCCACTAGGATAGATCCAAAGGAAAACTCCCTTGAGTCGGCCACTCGACACCTGGTGAGTTGTCCCACCATCTTGGCATGCAACATCAAGCCCCAGGCAAAATGCTCACCCCCTAGTGCCCGCTGCATGATCCTCAGTTGGCCACCACTGATACGCTAAGTCACGAGTGACCCATACACTCTCACAACCATCACGTCCATGCAACAATGTACTAAGGCATCCATCGCCCCAATCCTCACCACTAACCCAGACATAAAATCCTCTCCCGAACAATATGTCTGGGCAAGGGTAGCCAACTTCCCCTCTCCAACTACCACTGGCTCGGCCGGCAGTAGGGTTCCCCGAAAAGGGAGCCCAGTCAAGAAATATACATCCTCCTCAGCAGATAATTCCAAGTTCTCCCCACGCACAATAAAACACTGCAACTCTGGACTCCACATCGAGATCAAGAATTGCAGCAGATACTCATGTTCCCTCAACAGTGGGCACTCAAAAAACTTTAGCATCCCATAGGCTGCCAAATCACCACGAACTATCGGCTCCTCATCCCTCATAGCCCCCCTCAGTTGGGCCCAGTCCCTCTCTCTCCAATGGATTGGCATTGTCCCAAATGATCACCTGCATCCACATATACATTACTCGATCAACCATCACAAAAACACCAAAATCTCCCAAAAAAAAAAAAGAAAAAAAGAAAAGAGATAAGTTTTCTCACCCTCAGCTTTGCCTCAAAAGCATGACTATTTTCCCCATAGGTGCACACCCATGTGCACCTGTTTACCCCACAAGCGCGCATTTGGTGCGTGCCTATTCAATACATGGTTGCGCACTCATGCACAACTGTCAGTAACACAGTCGCGCACATATGTACGACTGTGTTTCGGACAAGCTTGCACCCCATGCGCACCTGTTTTCCCAAATAGCGCGGCCTTCCTGCGCAGCTGTGCCCATTAAAACTGCGCATTCATTTGTGGGTCGCCATCGATCGCCCACGCACTTGGGGGGCCACAACCCTAAAAATCCATTGTATGGTCCTACCCAAATATTGACACCTAACTACTGTACAGGAAGATGATACCACTAATCGGACTCTCGCACCTCCTGGATCGGCTTCCTCACACTCCTGGAATCTCTGAATATGCTCTGCAATATCTTCTCTAACCACTATACCAGCAAGTACAAATGAGGTGGCAATGTGGGCCCCACAACTATATATAGGCCTTTTTCCCAAACTTCTAGACTCAATTCTGGGAGCTCCGAGCATCCGTTTTTCAATTCGTCTTTAGCCACGGGATAAACACCCCGTTATCTACATCAAGATAGTCCCCGGGCTATTTTTCATCCTTAGCCCCCGGGGAGCCATTTTTCCATACCCTGTTCAAGTACACATGCTCATGTTCAAAATTATCAAATAAACGATTATATGTTCGATTATCTTTAGATATTGTTCACATCGGGTATTTGGTTGTCATGTGTGTATGTACTTGGTCATCACACACCAGCACGACCCCTTTAGGTATATAATCGACACTGGCATGTAATCATTCCCTCTAAATCTCAATTTCATCTCCAGTCACACCCTCTGAAATTTTCCTTTAGGGTCCCTATATCCGACTCTGCAATATTGTCACCTCCACTGCATTTTGGGTACTGTCACCTGGTAGCACTCTCCCCCACATGAGTTGTCCCATTCATAGCCCCCCTTGACACTTTGACACTCATGTTGTTTCAACCTTTAGGGATGGGAGTCTCGATAGTCTTACATCATGTCACAAATCAGCCACATACTCCTTCTCCTCATTTTTCTAACCTACCCAATGGACTCCTAGGGCACTTCCTCATGGTTTTATTTTTGACTGCACTCCCGCAGCATCATTTACCATCTATTTCATCCACCGCCAGTTTTCCCATCTTCAAATTTCCCTCCATACATTTCCCTACTACAAAAACCCGCCTATGGGGCCCCAAACCCCCACTTGTTTTTTAACCAACTTGTGCCATCCTCAGGCCAAGCCATCTAACACTGGGGCACTCGATTCTGTATCTACATTATTATCCCCACTAATTTTTTTAAATTCTTTTTATAATTAAGCCTTTGTTTCCATCATTTTACATAGCTTTTTGTCGTCACCTTTGGCGACCTTCTTCCTTTTTGGCAAATGCAACCCATGTTGCCTTTGGTTGGGGCATTCCTTATCACCTACACTTTTTGACATCATCCATAAACTCCGAGTATCCCACAGGCCACCTACCTCTGCTCTCTGAGGTTGTTCACATTGTCCTGCCTCTAGCACAACTTATACCACGTCTTGTTGTCCCCCTGACACTCAACCTAGTTGAACGGTTGCGGCCACTTATACTTCGCATATATTCCCAACCAAGGGTAGTCTTGAGTCTCCACGCATCTTGACTTCGTTCATGTACCTCCTTAGTTCTTGACCTCACCTAGTGGATTTCACGAAGCCCGTTGCTTCTTGGAGTCGTGTCTCCCTTTTTGTCGACATCAACACAGTTTCTAGAAGGGCGACAGTATCTTGACTCTCATTACCTTTACAATGAGGAGTCTCGGATGGCACATGGAGAACCATCATTGCTCTTTGCTGTCATTGACCCCCATAACATTCGACATCAACACTTTCTCATGTTACGGTGGGTCTTACTTTGCGACTATTGCAGTTGTTTTTTATATTTGCCGAAGACCTCTGAACTTTGTTGGGCTATCAATGCCCACATAATCTGTGATACTTCTTACAGGTTCCATTGCCTACTATTCAAAGTATTGTTCCTCATCATAATTATCCTCTACCTTTATCAAAACTGCCCCCGAGGGCGCTGCAGTTGTCTACATCAACACACATTTTCAGTTACTGTACAACACCCTTTTTTTTGAGTTACATGACATGAGCATGGGGCATGCCCACCTCGTTTGTACACAATTTATTTTCCACACCTTGCGAAAGGTTGGGTTCTACAGGTTCCCTTCTCCCTCCAATGGTTCACTCTTGATACTCTCACTATCACTCTTTCTTACAATGGTACTCTCAGTAGAATAAACATTGATGAATTTCGACTATCCGTATGCTCCTAACCTCATCCATCAGGGGGCATCTGTTATCACTGAAATTTTTTCTGCAAATGGTTATAGGAATCTAGCATCTTCAAACAACTATTAGTTCACCCATGAACCAAAATTTCCAAAAATAATTTCCAAAAGGTCCAAAACTATACAACCAGTTATAAAATCAGGATGCACTATGACTATACAAGGCACACACGCACATGCACCATCAAGAAACACAATAAAATCACACATGCGCATGATGCGTGACCGTGGACGCTAAAATCTGCACACACCTGAGAATGACACATTTATGATGTTGGTTGGCCTCCCACCCACTTCTAGTTCAGCTTCCAAGTCGATTTGACATCCAAATCTCGGCTGGATCCGGTTGGGTGGTTGGTCAAAGACCTAAAGGTGCCCTAAACAACCCCTTTTCACACTAAAAGATGGTTGCACAATACCTCAAAGTGGTGCTATAAAACAAGGCCATGGGTGCACTACATCTTCAAGGAATTCATTTGCAAGGTTATGCTACTACTATTCTCTTAGGGAAACCTCTTTTCGCATCAAGAGAATACTAGCACCATTCCATTTGGGCAATCCACAACACCTTTTGAGTGGGTTAGCTTGGGATTCTTTCACCATTTCTTTCAAGTTTTCAAGTTGTAATAAGAGCTCAATATTGGGGGTCCAAGAGCCCTCCCTTGGAGGAAGAAGGGACCCAAAGTCCCCTTTCTCTTTGGTGTTTTCTTTTCACTAATACAATCCTTTCCATTGGTGACATGAGTCTTGTTTTTTTCTTGTTATTATGTCCTTATGCACAATAGTTTAATTGTTTTTTCCTTTCCTAGTTTAATTCTTAGCTTAGTCTTTTATGTTTATTCTTCTAACCCTTTCCTTTACTGATGTCTTTATTAGCTAACCCAACTAAGCTTGTAAGCACCTATGTTTTTCTCATTTAGGTGACAAAAGAGTTGCAACACCCCTTCAAAGTCTACGCTCTAAAAATCATGTACAAGTCTAAAGGTATATTTCCCATAGTCAAGCTTGGATTTCTAAGCATTGCCAATTTTAAGGGACATCTTTGTACATTTGAAACCTCAATTGAAGCTTTTGGTCATTAGCATCCCTTAAGCCTCCCAAGAAACCTCATTTTTGAGTCATGGAGACCCCTCAGTCGAAGAAAGCACACAAAGGTGGCAAGATAGGTAGGACAAAACCTGTGGACATGTGCCTTTTTGACACAGAGCCCATGGCAAGGGAGACATTTCAAAGAGCAGGATGCCTCTCTTTCTACCAAAAATTTCAAAGAGGCCATTTATAGGTAGAAAAACATTTTGCATTAAATTTTGATGGCAAGAAAACCAGAGTTGGGGATTTGGAATTTGAGGTAACTGAAACCTTCATCTCAGCTGCAACAAGGATTCCCATTTCAGGTGAAAAGTGGTTCAATGCCATGGTTTTGAGTTCACCCTTTGTTAAATATCTCTTCAAGCCTGAATATCGATCCAATGAGTTGTCTAAGAGTATTCTAAGGAATCAAGTGATCGAGCAGTTTGATAGAATTTTGAAGATCATACAAATATATTTTACTTGTGAAGGAATATTTAACACCTTGTATCATTACCACATAAGACTGTTGTTACATTTTACTGGTAATATTGAGATGAATGTTCCTTATTACTTATTGAGAAGTATAGGTAAAATGTCAGATAGGGTGAAATCCAAATCTAAGGATGTGGATTCTAGCCTTTTACACTCTGGATTGATCAGAATGTTAGTCTCTGAAGAGTTGGGAAAGAAAGAGATTTCATGGGAGAATTTTGTGGTTACTTATCACTTCAAGCTGGACCCAACACCTACTCCCCAATCATAGATTGTAGTTCTTTCAACATCCACTAGTACTAAAGTAGGTCTCAACAAGAAGAGAAAGGGCAAAGCCCCTGTTTTAGAAATCAACAAGCAAGTCATGGAAGCTGAGGAGGAGACTTGTCCTTCTCCACATAAAGATTTCTCACCCCCACCTCCACCAGGGTTAGAAGAAGTGCCTTCCTCTACCAAGTTGACATATAAGAGAGGAAATAAGCTTCTCTTTCCCTCTTCCCCTCCAGCAGTCAAAATCAAGGGTAAAAGACCTTTAACTAGGTCATCAATTCCTAAGGAGGTTTTCAAAGAGCAGTGTTTACCAGAAACCCTTATGCATAAGGAGAAAGGAAAAAGCATTCAAAATCTTGTGGAGAATAAATCAGAAACCCCTATTCATAGGAAGAAGGGTAAAGGTACCAAAAGACCTTTGGAGAGGAAAGGTGAAGTCTTTGTGAAAGATTTTGAGGAGCCTGTGAAGAACAAAGGAGAAGATGCTAAGCAAGAGAAGAAGCATAAAAGAAAGGGTTTTGAGAAGGTTGATGAAACACACAAGAAAATTCCTATATAGAGGGAAGATGAGGATGAGAAGAAGCCTGCTGAGACTATGCATGTATCTACTCCCCCTGGTGATCAGACCTTCAAGAGACTTATCAGAAAACTTAAGGACTTAAGAAAAGAAGTGGCTAAATTGAAAAAGGAATCCATGTCTTAAAGAGTCAAGATGACAGAGCTTATGGATGGCTACAGTCATACCCTTGACTTGGAAATATTTGCATCAAGGAGGACTCAACCCCTACATAGATATATCCAGAACCTCTACAGGCAGAACAAAGGTTTCCAGGCTCAGAACAGGAAGCTAAAGGCATAACTGAAGCATTTCCAAGATGAGGTATCCCAAAGGAATTTACAAGTGTTGGTTGAGGCTGCCATTGAATATGACAAAAAAATAGCTAGGGAGAGCACAACTACATTGAAGAAGTCTTCCAGTGCTAAGAAGAAAAAGTCTATTGAGTCAATTGAAGATACTCTTTCTACCAGAAAGAGTGTGAGGCTAAGTGTCAGGATGACAAAATAGTTGTTAAGGGGTAAGCTCCATTTTTGGGGATTGTTCCTTTTTGGGAGGGTTAACTAATATGTAAATACTATCTTTGCAATCTATACAGGCTTCTAGGCATTTATCTATATAGATTTTGAGTTTTTGCTAAGTGCTAGCTTCACTCAGTGGTAAAATCACTACCTATGGCATAGTCAAGGCACCTAAGTAAAATGGTTTTGTCATCAATAGAAGGACATAATCTTCTCTGCACTTGTTCAAGATTCAAAGACATTGCATTTTGGCATGCTACCCAAACCTGTATTCAAACACAACGTAAGTGGCATTGCATAATATTACACAGAGCACAAAATTGGTGTATATATGCAACACAACGGCGCTACCTACAAGCGCTATGTAATATTTGGGTGCAGGTTTACACACAGGCACAACACAGGGGTGCTACCTATAAGTGATACCTTATATTTCAATAGAGGATAAATGATTGTGCATATATGCAGTACAAGGGTGCTACCTACAGGTGCTACCTTCTCTCCTTGTTCCATTTTAGGGTGTGCTATCCAGAGTTTCCACTCAAGGAAGTTTCCAGCAAACACCAAGAATCTAGGAGGACTAGGCCAACAACCTTGGATAAGTTGATGATGGAGAAAATTACAGAAGTAATAGCTGGCATGTTGAGGAAAACTACAATATCCACAAGGACACATGGAAAAACAGGAGCTAAGCAACAAAAGAGGATCAAATCAGTTAGAAGCATGACTAGATTAGTCACCAGCATTTTCTTGTTTTATAACATAGGTTGTTTTCTTAGTTGTTAGAAAAATAAATGTTTAAGAGATTTTCAAGGGAAGGAGGCCAACTCGTACCTCCAGTTGTTGCCTCCCTTTTTGTTATAAATAGATAGATCAATTCCTTTAGTAGGTTCGGATGGTTGAGAAAGGATCCCTTTATTTTGTAATATTTTGATGAAGTGACTATGATATAGTGATGTACTAGACTTAAAACTTTTTGGCTAATAAAAACAGCTTTCTTTCCAGTCTATTTGCTTCAGTTGCTAAATGTTCATGCTTTGAAGGATTCACATGAATTATTGTGGTGATGTGATGGTGGATGTTTGATCATTATATTATCAAGATGTTTATTTACCTTTCTTTGTTTCTGATGTCAAGAAGATCTTGTGATTAGAAAATTTCTTCCTTATACTTTTGTAGACCTGATGTTTGCAGCAGTCCCTACACTCCTCTCACTCAAGTCTTCCCTCTATTCATACTTACTCCCAAACTACTGGTAGAAGTTATCCAAGACCTTAATTGTTGGTGCATGCTATCCTTGTTGTTTGAGTTAGAACATTACCATTTGAGTCCTTTTCCATTTGACCCTGTAAAACACTCTATCATTCACATATAACTTGATGGGTATTGGGCTTGCCTTCCATGCAATCTGAAGGTGACTCCTAGTGCTAACATTCTTGGTGTCGTTGCTCGGGAGGATTTGAAGACTTTTCCCTGGAATTAAAACGACACAGTATTCTAGTTCTAAAGGTGCATTAGAACTCAGTGCTTCGAAGATTGCAGACTACACCTGACGACTCCATTGTTTCATCTCTAGCACCTAAAGGCAGACACACGAGATCAAATCCACAGCTACCTTTGGTACCACCTGAGGCTGACCCATATAAGATAATCAAGAAGGGAAAATCTTCCCAAAAAAAAAATTATGCTGCTGCTACAAGTGTTTCTGGTCAGTGGCCTGATTCTACTCTTGATACTCCAGTTGTTTTATCAAGTAAGATTCCTTTATCTTCTGCTGGAGAATATAAAAAGCTTGATTTTGGAGAGTTTCCTGTTGAAAACTCTTCCTTTGAGGCTAAACTTAAAGAGGAAAACATTGATATATTTTCTTCCCCTGATATTGAGAAGTGTTTTAGTCTTGATAGTTTTGAATATTTCCCTACTTTAGGTTTTGCTACACCCCTTTCTTTTAAAAATTTTGCTGCTAAAGAAGTTGGAACTTCATCTCCCTCCTAGACCCTACCATCCTCTTCAGAAACTCAGCCTCCTATTATGAAAACTGAACCCCCCCCTTCATCCGTTCCTTCCTCTCCTACTATACATACAATAAAGTTTCCTTCTCCATCTTGTTCACCAAGAATCCAAAATCAAATGGAAGATATTAACCCCCCTGCTAATAAGATGGATGCCATAGTGGCTACAAGATATGCTCCTCTACTTTTACCTCAGCCACTGAATGCTCTTCCCCCTAGAGATTATTTGAAATACATGCCTAATTTTACAAGAGAAGAATATGTAACAGCCGAGGAACATCTTGTTTCCTTCTATAGCTATGAAGATAACCAAAATATTGAAAATGAAGATGTTTGGATGAGGGTTTTCATCAAAAACATGTTTAGTGAGGCTAGGAAGTGGTTTAGGGGTCTGGGCCCTGGATCCATTATTGGTATTGAGGCATTGGATGAAGCCTTCTTGAGGCATTGGGGTGACAAAAAGGATTTTTTGTACTATATCACTGAATTTGGGACTTTGAAAAGGAAAGAAGGAGAGTATGTCTGTGAATTTTCTAAAAGATTTAAGAAAATGTACAAGAAAATCCCTGATGAGATCAAACCCACTGAAACCATGGAAAAAATCACTTATGCCAGTGCTTTTGATTCCGAATTCTGCCTCCTTTTGAGGGAAAGAAGGACACCTTCCTTGGTTCATATGAAATATGTTGCCTTAGAGGTAGAATCAAACATAATGGCATTAGATAAACTCAGGGGAAAATATGATAGGAATAGGAGAAAAAAAAAGTTGAAGCTTCAACTTATAACTCCTCTGTTGTCCATTCTCAAATAGATGAGGTGACCAAATTAGTAAAATCTCTCTCCACTGAAATTGAGAAATTGAAATCAAAAGGAAGAAATCCATATAGAAATGCTCAAAACACTGAAAACAGAGGTAATTTCAGGAGACCCAACAATGCTCCCCAAATCCTTCCCAGAAACAGAGAGAGATATTATCAGAGGGTACAAGATCCTTTGCAAAATAATTTAGTGGAAGATGAAGAAGAAGAGGAGGTTGAAGCTGATACTGAGATTCACTGTTTAGTTGATACTTCCCCATCCCCACACTTGACTCAATCCTCTTATGAGCAATCTTTAATGGATATTCAAATTAATGAGTTAAGAAAGGGGGAGAAAGAAAAGGAGAATCCTGGTAGATATAATTTGAGATATAAGAATAATGCAGAAAAAACTGAAGCCCCTAATCAGCCTCTTCAGAAAGAAGATCCTGCCAGGGCTGTGACAGTGAGCAGCAAGGAAAATGACTCTCAAAACCCACAAGCTCTGATCAGAGATACTCCTCCTGAAACCAAAGAGATCTTGAAGCCTTCCCCTTCCTTCAGATTTGAGAATGAGATCCAGAAAATAAAGATCCCTGTACCTTTTTTGGAATTGATAAAAATTGAGGATTTTAGAAAATATTTATCCAAAATGTTACAGCCAGAATCATCTCCAAATTCCACCGATTCCATAAATCTGCAAGATGAAAAACCAACAGTGATTTTAGGTCCTTTGATAGAAGACAAAGATGACTCATCCACACCTTTTTATACTTCACTGAATATACATGATAAGGTGCTACACAATTGTCTCATGGATTTAGGGGCATCCCACAATCTTATGCCAAAAT
>ML822181.1:84558-98452 GCA_009831015.1 Picea engelmannii | reverse complement strand
GCAACAGATTGATGGCTCCATTGGGGAAAGGTATCAATTTCCTACCCCACTTGGGTTATTTTAGCTCTTCTTTTTACTTATTTAACCTGCAGGTACCATAACCGGACCAAGCCTACCTGCAAAACATCAAATTCAAAGTTGAGTTGAAAGAATTCCATCTGGAATTTTCTTCACGCCCGTGTGACAGTTGTGCGCAGGTTTAATGGCCCACAGTCGCACATCGTGCACATGTGCGCCAAAATCACTGCATTACTCAGTGCCTTCTGCGAAATTGCACTCAAAAATCTTTTTCAATTCGTGCATTGGCACTCAAAGCGCCTTTGTCCAATCTGAAACCCGCGCACCTGTGCAAAAAAGAACACATTGTAAGATTTTTTATGATCTATTGAAGGCCCAGATCCTTCTTAAAGATGATTCCATGCATGTTGTAATCTGCACCACACTTACATTCCCTCTTATATAAAGGGATTAGTCAAAACACATAGGGACTTAGGGGTTAAAAATCATTATTTTTCCTCTTTTTGCTTTTTATTTCGCCACATGGACGACTTGCTTTGACTAAAAGTTGGAATCATTCTACATCAGATATAAAACTTGCATTGGGACTAGAAATTGGATATCAAACGTTGAGTATGCTCTTCTCTCATGCTCCAAAGTGATCTTGAGAATCAGAAAGAGATTGAAAGACAATTTCATCTCCCTTAAAAAGATAAAATCTTTAGGAGAGGACAATAGCCCCCTCGGGACTCCTCTTAGTTTATTTTTCAAAACACATCTCAAGATTGTAACGGGCCCATACTTGCCCACATGCTACAAAGATAGGATAGTGTTGAAATTTACTTTCTTAGATTAAATCACCAGGGAAGTTTAAAGGTTTTGTAACGGGTCCATGCATGCCCACATGATCATAATCTAGGATAGTTTCAAAGATTTCTTAAATTAAGTCACATTGGGGAGTTAAAGGAATAGTAAAGGACCCACATGTCCACATGCTAGCTTCCTAGGGAATTTTGAATTCCGCAAGGTTGTACCAATGACATTTAGTTAAATAGGTAATCAAAGACTTGTAAGGAACAAGCGAAGTCCACATGTAGCAAGGTGACACCTAATTCATTAAAAAATTGGCACACTTTCACTCATTCACGCACAAAAGTCACTTCTCACTCACATAGTTTTCATCTCAAAACATGGAGGTTGGAGTAAGTTTCCTCCAAAGGAATTTTGAAACACCCCACCCTTTTCTTGACGAAACTATCCACTCTCACTTAATTTCAACGAGATTGGCTCACACCCCCAATCTCTCAAACAACCACATCTAAAATTCTGCTAAAAACTCACTAAGTTTTCCTCCACAGGAGGTGCCAAAAGAAATATTTTAGTCTAGCTAGGATTTTGGGGATAGCCATCCAAATAACTCCCCGTTATCTAGTTCTCACATTTTCAAAACAATAGAAGTTGTCAAATAAGGAACTTAAATCCTCCAAGTCAAGTGTTCCTAACACCATAAGGAAGGGAGATACCTGTGAAGGGTTGAAGGCTGAGGTTTGGTTGTTCTATGCGTCCCCCCTTGAGGTACCCACCTCTTGGACGAGATCCATCCTGTGACCCATTTCTTAGGCTGAAAATCTAAATGTCGCACTTTGACTAAGGTACCTAGTGACCAAATTTTAGGACATCTACCCAGGTGGCAATTATGGGCTGCAATTGCACCTTGATCGGATTTTGTGTGGCTATTGGGAAATATCACCAATTCTTTTGGGATATGCCCCCTCTACCCCTCATTATAACTGATTTCTTTATCCTTCACTAGTTTCTCTTCCAGTGGCTTTAGACCCCACTGTCAAGTGCTATTGGAAGGTCCAGTGTTATTTTGAGAGGAAGGATGTTACGTCTTTTAGGACACGAGCATTTATTTTCTTTATTCCCCCACACAGACAAAATCCACCTATCCACATATATGCTTCTTTATCAAAACACTTTATGTATGCTGCCCTTCGATTACATTTGATTTGGATATATATATCGTGTAAAGTTCAAAAAAAAAATAAAAAAAATAAAAAAAAAAAATGCAGCAAAGGCTCTTGTTTATTTATTTCTCTCACCACCATTTGCACACATTCACTTAGATAGTCAGATATCATAGGGGACCCACAGAACCCCCGTCGTTCCAAACGCTTGCTAAATCTCCCTCCTATTATAGGGGGATTTCCTAGTCTTTCCAACTCATCAGCTCCACCTTCTCACACTCCTGTGAGTGCCACTGTCTTGGGATCATCTTTTCTTAGTTCCACCTTACTTGGGTCCAATTCCCAAAGTCCACCTTCCACTCGCTCTCCTCTACACAGAAGTGGGGGGCCAACTTCCTCTCAAGGGAGAAGTATAAACCCACATAGTCCCCTCCAAGGGTCAGGTACTCAAAACACTCACACTATGGACGTAACTAATCCTACGCCACCATTCCATATGCCATATTTAGCTTCCCTCAACATACTGGATCTAACTAAACTCACCAATGATTCCATATTGCACAACCCCACATGGACTGCAATACCTACCAAACTCCCTTCAGACATCCCCAAGTTTGAAGGAAAAGTAGGAGATGATCCTACCAACCATATCATGACATTTAACCTATGGTGTTCTTCGAATAACATCATGGACGATCCCATCCAATTGAGTTTATTTCAATGAACACTCATTGGCCCATCCGCCAAATGGTATGTCGAAGAAAAATATGGGTCCCATGCGACTTTTGAATCCTTGGCCAAAGCATTTTTTACCTTCTTTCAATTACCCATTCGTCATGACAATGGCCTTGAACTACTCTCAGATTTCAAACAAACCGCCTCTACACATATTTCCGAACACATCCACGAATGGCGTTGGCGACGTAGCCTCTGCAAAGCTGACGCTACCCCCCAACAGTGTCTCAATTGGTTCCTCAAATCACTTGTTTCCCTCCTTGCCAAAAATGTGGTCGCAACCTTCCCCCAGATTGAAGAAGAAGCCATTAGAAAGACCCAACAGTTCGAACTCATCTACACCCAGTCTGGATACCTATACACGGTACTCCCGGATTCCCAAAGACCCATGCCATTTGGCCAAGAAAAACCTGGGATGTCTCACTCAACAAACAAATTGATTGGTAACACTACACACCACAACCCCCTGCCTCAACAACCACCCATGTATGGCACACCTCAATACCCACTGGCATATGGAGGAATCCCTTATTATCCTCCTCCCCCTTCTCAACAACCATACCCTGTTTCTTGGCCTCCACCCATAAGTGGACCCCGTCGACACCCCTAAACCACCCACCTACCCAACCAAGTCTCGGTACTCCCTCTACCTCAGCCTATACCCTAAGCACTAGTGAAATCCCATGCCCTCCTATGTACCTCATGGAGCATCGGCTCAACATAATCCATACTTTCCATTTTCTGGCCCCCCACAGCCAATGGCTCCACCACAAGGACCACCACACGCTGGGGTTAATTTTGTTCAACCCTCTCCCATTCAGCAATATCAAAATTTTGAACAGCTGAACACGAAAAATTCACCCCATCAATCAAACAATACCAGAAAGAAAGGAAAAAATCGAAACAATAATAATCTGGGACTAGGAGGAAACCAGAACCAACCCCAATAGAACCAGTCTGTCGGGGGCAACCAAAACCAGGGGAATCAAAACCCCCAAGGGGGAAACAACAACAAACGTCAAGGAAGGAACAACAACAATGTTAGGACCACCTTCCCTTGTGCCCTTTGCAGTGAGTTTGGTCACTATACTCACCATTTCCCCCAAATCGCTGACTTTAAGCAGATGAAAGATTCTGTGAATGGACCACATCCCTCAGCACTGCCTGCACCTCAGCAGGAACTACAACCATATGTCAAGCAACCCGCCCCAGCTGTACTACAAAACCCCATCCCACACCAAGGGGTCATAAGTACCCAGCCTAACATACAACCTCCCCCACCATAGTTGGGACAATATCCCAATACAGGAACCTTTGTCAATCACACTATCCTCCTTACCAGTGAGGAAGAAGTCCTTCTACAAATGCTCAGTTTTCAGTATAACACACCCCCTGAATCTGCTTCCACCACCTCGGAAGAAATTTAAGTCACAACCGGACCCCCTCTCATAATTCCTCGCCCTAATACTGAAACCCCCCTTCATATTCCTCACAACCCATTGCACAGGAATGTCCACAATCATCAAGCTAGGGCAACTCATAATTACAGTTTGGTTGATGACTTGGCACAATCTTCGACTGCCATGTCAGTCTTAGAAGTCCTTCAAACTTGTCCCACCCAGTGGAAGTCCTTACTTTCCACCCTAGGAGCAGTCAACCCTGTCGATACCTGACTCATCACATTTGACCTCGACAATGGAGAACCTCGCCTCCCTGCTCTTATTGCTTTTCAAATCCCTATAAAAATTTAGAGCATTACAGTTCACTGATGCATCATTGATAAAGGCCCATCCACCTGTATCATGTCCAAATCCATATGGCAGAAAATTGGTTCCCCAAAACTCATACCATCTGCCATTACCTTAAGAGCCTACAATGGTAGATCCTCATCCCCCAAAGGACTCTTCCAAAATGTCCCCATCGAGCTCGGGGGAAAAACCGTTCTGATTGACATTGAGGTTATCGATGCCCCGCTCGACTACAATATCTTGTTTGGTCATAGCTACATGTATGCTATGAAGGCCATCACCTCTTCTGTGTTCCTAACCATGATATTTCCCCATAATGGAAAGATCATTACCATCGATCAAGTATCACATTACGAGCCTAACCCTTCATCCAACATCGATAAAATCCTCCCTTTTATCCACACTAATCCTGATGCCTATCCACTCATTGAGATGGGCCCCATAATCTTCAAAGACCCATCCTTGCTAGGGACATACCACGGAGCACCATCACTCCTCCATCCCTCAACAAAAGTATGTGTCGTATCCTTCAATGAAACAACAACTAAAATTAACCTCCCTCCCACCGAGGCCTCTTTCATCCCTGGCAACCCAATAGTCGCAGAACTTCTCCCTGAAGAATCCCCTGGAACTAATTTAGCTCGACCCATTCCTGATCTTCCCCAGGGCCAGATCTCGATTTGGGAAACAGTTCCCCAAGCCATTACCCAAATCCATTTCTTTTACCCCCCACCAGGTGTACAAGCTTTCCAGGTCACTGCAATGCTTACCCTTCCTAATATGGTGTTGGCAATCACAGTTTGGTATTTACATCCACCTGATATGGTTCCTCAACCATCCCTCCTTCCCCAAACAGAAGGAATCCCGATACAGATTCCCATACTCACTCCCACCATACCCCCTACACCCTCACTCACTAACCCCCCTACTATAGATGGGGGCAGGCAAAAGAAGAAGGAGCCCACAACTCCACTTCCCCCACACATCCAACCTCCTTGCGCACTATGCGAGAAAGATGGACACCCCACCAAAAAATGCCCATCTCTTCCTGAGTTAAGTAATCTCATCCAACTCCCTAAAGCACCACCACTCGTCGCTTCCTCCAATATTGCCGCTATCTCACAAAACACAAGTAACAAAGGACTGCAAACCAAATTCACATGCACCATCTGTTCAGAATATGGCCATTACACACACCATTGTCCAACATTACCTCAATTCTGACAGACACTAATAGTTGTACGCCAAAGATTTCAACAAACACCCACCCCAACTCTTGTCACCGACATCCATTATGTCACAACCTCAGTCAACGAATGCATGAGATGTCCTTTCTCTTTATGTGAATCACTTGATCATTTCACATATCAATGTCCTGTGATCATTGAATACATGCATCATTAACTGGCCCCTATTCAAAATCATACCCCCCCATAAATTGATATGATTCATATCTTCCCACCAGAACCTGAGGCACTCCATTCTCCCCCATGGTTCCTAGATGATTTATATGAGGAGTTACCCCTAAATCCCCCCAATTCTCCAATTCATTTCTCCATGAAAATTCTATGTCCGACTACCATTTTTAACCCACAATATCTAGATATTTGGTTTATGTCGAGTGAACCATCGCAATCCCCCTCCATCAATCCCCCTACGTCTTTATCAGAAGGAGACAACGCCATAGTGATAGTCACCAAGGTCACTCCTCTCGATCCCCTATATTCATGCCAATTTCATTGTGATGAAGATATCCTCGAGGAGTTAATTACCCCCGATTACCCATGGGATGCACTCCACCACAGAGTGCTCTTTCTTTCATAGGAAGCCTTCATGCCTCCTAACCAACACCCCATATACATAGTCTAAACCAAATATTTTCTCCCATCAGGGCATATAGATTGGTTCAATAACCCTATCCCTGCCCCCAATGCTTTCGAGGAAGGCAATATGGCCAATATATCCCCAACCATCAAAATAGATATTTCCATCAAATCTGAAATTATTGAGGAAATCACCATTGGCGCTGCATGTTCTCCAGAAGAACTCACCGCCTACAAAGCCCTCTTCCAGGAATACTGAGACATTTTCTCCTGGTCATACATAGATATGCCTAACCTTGATCCCTCTATTGTCGAACATCGCATAGAAACCTGGTCTGATATCACACCCATCCGCCAAAAACAATGACTACTACACCCATCCAAAGCAGCGGCCATCAAAGCCAAGATTGACAAACTACACACTGCAGTGCTCATTTACCCATATACGTCATGGGTCTCCAACCATGTCCCTGTTAACAAAAAACAGGGCATTTTCCGTGTCTGTATGGACTTCTGCAACCTCAATCACACCTATCCCAAAGACAACATTCCAACACCCTTCATCGACCAAATAATCGATGATTGTGCAGGTCACGAGGCTTTGTCCTTCATGGACAGTTTCTCTGGTTACAACCAAATCCAAATTCACCCCGCCGATCAGTACAAAACTGCATTCACGACCCCTTGGGGCACCTTTGCATATCGTGTAATGCCATTCGACCTCAAGAATGACAGTACCACTTTCCAATGGGCTATGACATACGTTTTTCACGATCTGGCTCATATCATCCTTGCATACTTAGATGACCTCACTGCTCGATCTAAGAAATGCACTCAACATCTCGATGATCTACGAATCATTTTCCACAGGTGTCGTCAGTACAATATCCGCTTGAACCCCCTCAAGTGTGTATTCTGCGTCACTGATGTGCACCTTTTTGGGTTCATAGCTTCCCAATGTGGAATTACTATGGACCCCCTCAAATTCCAAGTCATCACATAAATTCCACCCCCATGGAATTTATGCCAACTACAGAGCCTTCAAGGCAAGGCCAACTTTTTACAATGCTTTATCCCAGATTATGCTACCCGCGCACATGGATTCCTTCATTTACTTCGTCACGACATCCCATTTCAATGGGATAAACATGACCAAACCACTTTTGATGATCTCAAAGAAGCTCTCTCCAATGCCCCATTGATTAGTCCACCTGACTATAACCACGATTATCTCCTCTACATATCAGCCTCATCCATTTTAGTAGCATGAGTGCTCCTCTAAATAGGGGATGATTCCCGTGAGCATGTGATTTACTACATTAGTAAAAACCTTTCAGGAACACCCTTGAAGTACAATCACGAAGAAAATATAGCCCTCACAGTTGTCATCACAGTCCAGAAATTGCGCCATTACATTCTGCTTCGAACTACCAAAGTCATCGTAGATTCCAACCCCATGCAATACTTGCTCATTTGTCGACAAATTAACGGTAAATTCGCTCGATGGATCATCATCCTTCAGGAATACGATCTCAAATTTTCAACACCCAAGAGAAAGAAAGCTCTCATCCTCGCCAAACTTATCATGAATTTTCCCTCCGACACTACCAGTCCACCGGTCAATACCAACCTCCCTGATGAACATATTTTTTTTATCCCCTCAGATGACCCTTGGTATGGAAATCTTCTTGTCTATCTCCAAACACAAAAATTCAGAAACCACCTTTCTACAGATGATCGTCGTCGTATTTGTCACTAGGCACCTCGTTATCTCCTCATCAGGGACATATTGTATTGACAAGGAGTCAACACCATACTCCATCGATGCCTAACCATTGACAAGGCCGATAGAGTCTTGAATGATTGCCACAACGATGCTTGCAGAGGCCATCTCTTAGGACTATCCACCACTCAGAAAATCATCCGCGTAGGTTACTTTTGGCCTACATTATTTCATGACTGCATCCATGCTGTGAAATGATGTGATAAATGCCAACTTTACGCCAACAAATCATGCGCACCACCTGCTCTTCTACATCCAGTCATCACCGCTGGTCCCTTTTGTAAATGGGGCATCGACTTCATGACTTGCAACGCTACATCCAGCAACGGACACAAAAACACAGTCGTTACAGTTGATTACTTTACCAAGTGGGCTGAATCCATGCCTACCTTCAACAACACCGCTAACACAGTAGCGCGTTTTTATTTAACCATGTCATATCCCACTTTGGAGTACCACTCCAACTAGTCTCTGATCATAGGAAACATTTCAAGAATGATATTTTCATGGAACTCTCATCCTGGTTAGGCTTCTCCCACACGTTTGCCTCACCATACTTCCCTCAGTCCAACAGATAGGTAGAAGCAGTTAACAAGGTCTTAAAAACCATGTTGCAACACATGGTTAACAAACATAAAACCAATTTGCATCATATGTTATTTTTCACGCTCTGGGATTATTGTACAACAGTCAAAACCACCACTAGTTTCACACCTTTTCATATAGTCCACAGGGTTGAGGCCACTCTTCCCATCGAGTGCGGAATTCCCACCTTACGCACCACTATTGAGCTATTACTCGACATTGCCCCAATAGAGCAACATTTTCTGAAATTAGAATCCCTGGATGAAGATCGTCGATATTCATTATAGAACAATGAAGCAGCCAAAAAACGATCAAAGGCCACCTTTGATCGCCATGTCAACCTTTGCTCATTTAATGAAGGAGACATCGTCCTCACTTATGATATCGCTCATGATACCCTTGGCCATGGAAAATTCAAGTCCCTATGGCATGGACCATACATCATCCAACATTGCTTCACTAAAGGTGCATACATCCTGGCCTCCCCCGAAGGCCATCCTCTCAAGGAACTCGTCAACAGGTTGTACTTAAAGAAATTTTACGCTTGAGCATAGCTATACTACACTAGGATTTTTCTTTTTTGTACGTCTTTTGTAGAGTTTTTAGTCTTCTTTTATCCATACCTCCCATCTAATCTATCACTCATGTTATTGACAAATGTCACCTCCATCAACCTACCACATTGGTTATGCCGACAGAGCTAGCCAATGGACACAGAATCTCACTTAGGTTGCTTGGGCCCTCTATTCGCCTTCACATGACCTTCTCCACACCAACGACATATGTGTAGGCTCAGCCACCAACAATCAAGTAGAGTACACTGCTTCCATTGGTCTCCTCGTTGATTCCAATCATCACCATATTCGTCACCTTAGCGTCTTATTAGTCGTCCTCCAGCTCAACAATGTATACCATGTCTGTGATCCTTGCCTCTTTTGCAAATACTTGCAGGTTAGACTTTTATCTCGACATTTTGATTCCATTACATTTACACATATCCCAAGACAATTCAATCAAATAACAGATACCATGGCTAACATTATACTAGATTGGCATATATCACAAAGACATTTTCACATACACATAAACCATCAAAAGTCTGTCACAGCATATAGATTAGACATCATCCACTACATCAAAAAAATCATCCACAAAAAATGCTTCACACATGTACACAAAGATCCAAAAATGTATATATATATATCGGTCCACATGTCATAAAGTGTTTACAGAAATAGTCCATCGCCCATAGGCAGGTGAATCACCTCATCCCTACCAATACACAACTGGATGTCACAACTATACAAAATGGGCTCACCAGCCTATATCAGATACACAACTACATATGTAGTAGCCCTCAGGGCTCTTCTAGTGCACCTGCACTAGTTCCTCCCTCTAGCGGAGGTACCCCAATAGGTTCAGGTCCCGGAGGCAACCGTCCAGTCATCGTAGATCCAGCTACAGCTGCTTTGCAGAAAAAGGTACACAACTCCATCGGTAGCCCAATACACTGCTCTAGGATCCCCTCATCCTAGATCCGCACCCACATCCTCTCAGGCACTCCCTGTAGAACTGCCTCTAGTCGGCAACGAAAATCATCAAACTCTCCCCCGGCCTCGGCTGAAGGAGCATGTGACGGCCCTACCCCGGGGTCATCATAACGACATCTCCAGGCTGCTCTATCATCATCACCAGGCCTCGCCCCAACATCCTCTCGATGCCACCTCTCCCCTTCTTGCAACTCTCCCCACGGTGGTCTCACAGGCCCCTGGTGAGCTGGTGCTCTGATCAGCTCGACCTCTCATCCACGCGGTCCCACATCTACACAAACAAACACATGATAGCTCCAACATCCATACAAATATCAACCACATTCTATACTATCTAAAAAACAAATCAACAAAACCAAAAACCAACACATCATACCTCAATGATCGAATACCTCTCTTGTAGGTAATATCATCTCAGAGTCATCACGAAAATCTATCCCACTATATGGAAACTGCAATATGATCTGTGGCATCTGATACCACACCTGTGCAGCCTCGGCTGTGAAGTAGTGACCACCCTCCCCACCCCCATGATGAACCAAAATCGTCAACCACCACCGTAGTCGCAGCTCTCGCGCTCCTGGCTTGTATAACAAAACTCTCAGGAACAACATCAGCACCCTCTCTAAAAACCAAGCCACTAGGATAGATCCAAAGGAAAACTCCCTTGAGTCGGCCACTCGACACCTGGTGAGTTGTCCCACCATCTTGGCATGCAACATCAAGCCCCAGGCAAAATGCTCACCCCCTAGTGCCCGCTGCATGATCCTCAGTTGGCCACCACTGATACGCTAAGTCACGAGTGACCCATACACTCTCACAACCATCACGTCCATGCAACAATGTACTAAGGCATCCATCGCCCCAATCCTCACCACTAACCCAGACATAAAATCCTCTCCCGAACAATATGTCTGGGCAAGGGTAGCCAACTTCCCCTCTCCAACTACCACTGGCTCGGCCGGCAGTAGGGTTCCCCGAAAAGGGAGCCCAGTCAAGAAATATACATCCTCCTCAGCAGATAATTCCAAGTTCTCCCCACGCACAATAAAACACTGCAACTCTGGACTCCACATCGAGATCAAGAATTGCAGCAGATACTCATGTTCCCTCAACAGTGGGCACTCAAAAAACTTTAGCATCCCATAGGCTGCCAAATCACCACGAACTATCGGCTCCTCATCCCTCATAGCCCCCCTCAGTTGGGCCCAGTCCCTCTCTCTCCAATGGATTGGCATTGTCCCAAATGATCACCTGCATCCACATATACATTACTCGATCAACCATCACAAAAACACCAAAATCTCCCAAAAAAAAAAAAGAAAAAAAGAAAAGAGATAAGTTTTCTCACCCTCAGCTTTGCCTCAAAAGCATGACTATTTTCCCCATAGGTGCACACCCATGTGCACCTGTTTACCCCACAAGCGCGCATTTGGTGCGTGCCTATTCAATACATGGTTGCGCACTCATGCACAACTGTCAGTAACACAGTCGCGCACATATGTACGACTGTGTTTCGGACAAGCTTGCACCCCATGCGCACCTGTTTTCCCAAATAGCGCGGCCTTCCTGCGCAGCTGTGCCCATTAAAACTGCGCATTCATTTGTGGGTCGCCATCGATCGCCCACGCACTTGGGGGGCCACAACCCTAAAAATCCATTGTATGGTCCTACCCAAATATTGACACCTAACTACTGTACAGGAAGATGATACCACTAATCGGACTCTCGCACCTCCTGGATCGGCTTCCTCACACTCCTGGAATCTCTGAATATGCTCTGCAATATCTTCTCTAACCACTATACCAGCAAGTACAAATGAGGTGGCAATGTGGGCCCCACAACTATATATAGGCCTTTTTCCCAAACTTCTAGACTCAATTCTGGGAGCTCCGAGCATCCGTTTTTCAATTCGTCTTTAGCCACGGGATAAACACCCCGTTATCTACATCAAGATAGTCCCCGGGCTATTTTTCATCCTTAGCCCCCGGGGAGCCATTTTTCCATACCCTGTTCAAGTACACATGCTCATGTTCAAAATTATCAAATAAACGATTATATGTTCGATTATCTTTAGATATTGTTCACATCGGGTATTTGGTTGTCATGTGTGTATGTACTTGGTCATCACACACCAGCACGACCCCTTTAGGTATATAATCGACACTGGCATGTAATCATTCCCTCTAAATCTCAATTTCATCTCCAGTCACACCCTCTGAAATTTTCCTTTAGGGTCCCTATATCCGACTCTGCAATATTGTCACCTCCACTGCATTTTGGGTACTGTCACCTGGTAGCACTCTCCCCCACATGAGTTGTCCCATTCATAGCCCCCCTTGACACTTTGACACTCATGTTGTTTCAACCTTTAGGGATGGGAGTCTCGATAGTCTTACATCATGTCACAAATCAGCCACATACTCCTTCTCCTCATTTTTCTAACCTACCCAATGGACTCCTAGGGCACTTCCTCATGGTTTTATTTTTGACTGCACTCCCGCAGCATCATTTACCATCTATTTCATCCACCGCCAGTTTTCCCATCTTCAAATTTCCCTCCATACATTTCCCTACTACAAAAACCCGCCTATGGGGCCCCAAACCCCCACTTGTTTTTTAACCAACTTGTGCCATCCTCAGGCCAAGCCATCTAACACTGGGGCACTCGATTCTGTATCTACATTATTATCCCCACTAATTTTTTTAAATTCTTTTTATAATTAAGCCTTTGTTTCCATCATTTTACATAGCTTTTTGTCGTCACCTTTGGCGACCTTCTTCCTTTTTGGCAAATGCAACCCATGTTGCCTTTGGTTGGGGCATTCCTTATCACCTACACTTTTTGACATCATCCATAAACTCCGAGTATCCCACAGGCCACCTACCTCTGCTCTCTGAGGTTGTTCACATTGTCCTGCCTCTAGCACAACTTATACCACGTCTTGTTGTCCCCCTGACACTCAACCTAGTTGAACGGTTGCGGCCACTTATACTTCGCATATATTCCCAACCAAGGGTAGTCTTGAGTCTCCACGCATCTTGACTTCGTTCATGTACCTCCTTAGTTCTTGACCTCACCTAGTGGATTTCACGAAGCCCGTTGCTTCTTGGAGTCGTGTCTCCCTTTTTGTCGACATCAACACAGTTTCTAGAAGGGCGACAGTATCTTGACTCTCATTACCTTTACAATGAGGAGTCTCGGATGGCACATGGAGAACCATCATTGCTCTTTGCTGTCATTGACCCCCATAACATTCGACATCAACACTTTCTCATGTTACGGTGGGTCTTACTTTGCGACTATTGCAGTTGTTTTTTATATTTGCCGAAGACCTCTGAACTTTGTTGGGCTATCAATGCCCACATAATCTGTGATACTTCTTACAGGTTCCATTGCCTACTATTCAAAGTATTGTTCCTCATCATAATTATCCTCTACCTTTATCAAAACTGCCCCCGAGGGCGCTGCAGTTGTCTACATCAACACACATTTTCAGTTACTGTACAACACCCTTTTTTTTGAGTTACATGACATGAGCATGGGGCATGCCCACCTCGTTTGTACACAATTTATTTTCCACACCTTGCGAAAGGTTGGGTTCTACAGGTTCCCTTCTCCCTCCAATGGTTCACTCTTGATACTCTCACTATCACTCTTTCTTACAATGGTACTCTCAGTAGAATAAACATTGATGAATTT
>ML822181.1:58351-70867 GCA_009831015.1 Picea engelmannii | reverse complement strand
ACATGTTGGGTACATGGTTGAGACAAGTAGTTGATGAGTTGGAACATACATGAGGTGTATAGTTGATGATGTTGGTACATCTTGATGATTCATAGTTGATGAGTAGTTGATACATGATTGGTACATACTTGGTACATGGTTGGCTGCACTATTTATGGTGCATGTTGATTACAGGTTGTTTGGTATAGGTTGGTGCATGGTTGATGCACTTGTTTATGGTACATGTTGATTACAGGTTGAGGTACAGGTTGATGCATGGTTTTGGTTTATTGGTATAGGTTGTTTGGTGCAATTTTATTGGTACATGTTTACAATAGTATATCTCAAAGTGATAGTGTGACAGTGGTTCCATCATTCTACTTATATGTCAGGGCAGTTGGACGAGGCAAGGACAGGTGGTTGTAGCCACCTTCCGATTGTAGATGAAGCACATAGGGGGTTGTAGCCTCCTTCTAGTTGTAGCCAAAGAATTGGGGATTTGGAGCTTCCCTCAGGTTGTAGCCTAAGAAACTAGGGGGTTGGAGCCTCCTTCTAGTTACAGCTGGAAAACAATGGAAGTTGGTTCTTCCAATGAATGTAATTATTCAAGACATATAAGAAAAAAAATTCTGTGGTTTTATCCCACTTTGGTTTTCCACATAAAACACTGGTTTGTTGTGTATGCATATGATTGTTCATTTTTTCATTGCCTATTTACTCTGCAGTTATTGGATGATAATGCTACATTGATAAAACACTTGGATTATATGGTTAAAAACGATTAAATTTCTCTATTATTGATTCACCCCCCCCTCTCATTAATCCAACAGATTGTTCATATACTTGCTCACAACTCCCACTACATGTGCAATATTTGGTCTTGTGCAAACCATCGCATACATCAAGCTGTCAATTGTTGATGAATAATGAACCCTGGACATGTATTCTATCTCCTCCTATGTCTTGGGAAACATTTCCTTATTTAATTTGAAATGGCTGGCCAAAGGTGTACTAACTGGTTTTTCATTCTACATTCTAAACCTCTCCAACACCTTCTCTATGTAGTCACCTTGAGACAAATGCCAATTTGTGATGTTTCATGTCTATTGTTATTCTCATACCAAGGATTTTATTTTCAACACCCAAATCCTTCATCGCGAATGAATTAATTAATTTCTTCTTAAGAACATTTATATCTTGCATATTAGACCCTGCAACAAGCATGTCATCTACATACAATAGCAAGATAATATAACTTCCATTTTCTATCTTTTTAAAATAAACACAGTGATCAGAATGACATCTACTATAACCTTGTTCTGTCATAAACCTGTCAAACTTCAAATACCGCTGCCCTAGAGATTGATTTAGGCCATACAATCTCTTCTTCAACTTGCATACCAAACTCTCCTTTCCTTTGAACTCACACCCATGTGGGTACTGCATATAAATCTCTTCCTCCAAATCCTCATGGAGAAAATCTATTTTCACATCTAACTATTCAAGATGCAAATCTTCTACTACCACAAGACTTAAAATAGTCCTAATTGAAGTCATTTTAACAAAAAGAGAAAACATTTCATCAAAATCTATATCTTTCTTTTGTGAAAACCCCTTTACAACAATTCTAGTCTTGTATGACTTTTTTCCTCCATCTTCTCCCTTCAACTCGTTAACCCATTTATTATGAAATGGTCTTTTTCCTACAAGAAACTGAACCAAGTCCCAAGTATGGTTATTCACCAAGGAATACATTTCCTCTTTCATGCCTTATTCCCACTTCTTTTTGGTGTCTACCTGTATTGCTTCTTCATAACATTCTGGTTCACCGGAATCAATCAACAATAAATAATACAATGAAGGAGAGTATCGTTCAGGGGTTCTACTTAACCTGGTAGATATTCTAACAACACTTGCAGGAGTTTGAAATACCTTTTGATCCTATTGTTGTACATTATGATTTTCTAGTACCTTTGGAATTTCTTTTTCAGTGATCTCATCAAGAACTGTGTATTCTGGTTTTTCTTTTTCTTGTTTCTTTCCCTGCAACTAATTTTTGTACATGACCTTCTCATTGAATATGAAATCTATACTCCTAATGATTTTTTTATTTTCATAATTCCATAAGTGATAACCAAAATCATTAACACCGTATCCAATAAAGGTACACTTCCTGGATTTTTCCTCAAGCTTTGATCTATTTTCTTTATCAATATGGACAAATGATTCACAACCAAAATTCTTCAAAAAAAAATAGTTAACCTTTTTTCCTATCCATTCCTCCTCTAGAATTATACCATCCAAAGAGCTTAAAGGTCCTCTATTTATTAATTAAACAACAATATATACAACATCTTCCCAGAATTTTAAGGGAAAACCAACATGCAATCTCATACTCCTTGCATGCTCCATGATTGTCCTATTCATCCTTTTTGAAACAACATTTTCTTGTGGTGTTCCTAGAACTGTATTCTCTCTACGAATCCCATGGTATGAACAATAATCATCAAAATAATTGTTGCAATATTCACCTCCATTATATGATATGAGACACTTCAACCTTTTTCCTGTCTCATTCTCAACCAAAGCTTTCCATTTCTTAAAACCATTAAAAACATCAATTTTTTGTCGAATGCAATAAACCCAAGTTTTTCCAGTTTCATCATCAATAAAAGTAACATAATAACGAGAGCCACCAAGATATGATACCTGAGTTGGTCCCCATACATTTGTATGCACAAGCTATAACCTTTCACTCTTCTTTTCTTTTTCGACTTTGAGAAATTTGACTCTCTTTTGTTTTACATAAACACAATGCTCACAGAAATCCAAATAATTTTTTTAAGATTTGGCAATAAATTTGTTTTGTGAAGTATCTGCATCCACTTCTCACTCATGTTTCCAATCCTATGATGCCACAGTGATGTATCCACTCATGTAGAAACTAAATAGATAGAATAGTCAGTATTACTAGTACATAAATACAAACTACCTACCTTCTCTCCTTTTTCTATCACCAATGATCCTTTGGTGACCTTCCACACCTTATTTGTAAATATGGATATACAATCTTCACTTTTCAACTGACCTCTTGAAATTAGATTTTTCCTTATATATGGAACATGTCTTACCTCTTTCAACAACCATTGGTTTCCATTTCTTTGCTTTATTTTTACCTTTCCCATTCCAACAATTTTCCATGGTGCATCATCACCCAGATGAACCTGTCCAGAATCACCTTGAACATAATCTAGAAAATGTTTCTTATGGGTGTGGCATGAAATGAATCCCCTGAATCTACTACCCAAGACTCATAAATATTATCTACAGAAAGAATCGAATCATCTTGTAACACATCACATGTTACATTTTCTTCCTGATTTTTCTCCTGATGTCCATCTCTTTGTTTCTTTGGAGCTTTGCAGTCTTTCTTCAGATGTCATTTCTTCCCACAATTCCAACACTCTATTTTTCCAAATCTGTATTCAGATCTACCCTTCCTAGAATTCCTGTGGTTTCCTGAGCCCTTTCCTCTATCCTTTTGTCTTACCCTATTCTCTATGTTTAACGCATTACCTAATGTATCACTTCTGTTTTTCCATCACATTTCCTCACTAAGTATAACACCAACAACAACATCAAATTTTAAAGTATTTGAACCAAAGACAGAGTTACTTACAACCATGACCAAGCCATTCTAGCTTTCTGGCAATGAGCACAATATTAGAAGAGCCTTGATCTCATCATCAGAGTCCACTTTTACAGAACTTAGTTGATTACTAACTGTATTAAATTCATTTAATTGATCTACAACAAACCCACCTTTTGACATCTTTATATTAAATAATCTCTTCATTAGAAATACCTTACTGGACACTGAGGGTTTTTCATACAGTTTAACTAATGCTTCCATCAAATCCTTCATTGTATTTTCTTTCGAAATATTGAAATCCACATGTTATTGGATTAATCAGTAAATGTAGACATAAACAAATCTCCCTAAATCCACCTGGATCTAGAACAAAATATAACAAAATATGACGCTTTCCCTATGTTCTAACTATTGAGTTTACTAATTAACAAGAGATAAGCAACATACCATTTAAATTTCATTTCCTCCTTCCATTTCCATCCTAGTTCCACTTCGATGCTCCTGTGATATTGAATTTGCAAGGGAATCACAAGCCAACCAAAGTGAAAGAAATACAATGAACTCAAAAAGAACCTATGTATGTGATCAAGGAATCATACAATAAAACAAGACAAGTTTTATGGGAAAGAAACATATCACTGTATCATATTAAAATGAAAGAAGAGATTACAACCAAAGCCTTGATGTCGCAAGGTCCCCTTTTGATGGCACTTTTATCCAACACACACACTTGCTCCATTCTTGAATGAAGAAGATCCACAATGACTTGATGAACAGAAATGAGGCTCTCAAGTATGAGTTGAAGTAGAATTCTCCATCCAATTCTTAACTTATTCAACCTTAGTATTTTCCATGAGATATCCCTCTTTATATAGGGGAAAGAGATATGGTTGAGGATATTAGGATGATCCCACCAAATTAGAGAAGCGAGTAAGATCCAAATCGTTTGGAGGCCACCTCACCTTCTAGAATATCCCCTTCTAGGACTTTTGTGAAGTTTGACTTTTCCTTGGCTTTTGACATTGTCACACCCTAGATAAAGTGCAGGTTTTGGATACATCGTAGTCCACCTCTAGAGAAGGGAGCGACAATCAGGCATCGTCGCACACTGTGCCTTTTGCATCTTGCGACGACCCTCCTTAATAAAGTTTTTGAGAAGAGAAAGCCAATCACTTTCCTCATGGAAAAAGACTCTTTTTGGGAATATGAACAGATGTTGTCAATGGATCACTGGGGTGACCAAAATAATGTGTAACATAATTCCCCCCAAAATATGAATATGGAACTCATGACAGCCGAAATACTTTGTAGAATGTGTGTGTAGAATAAGGAGCGCACCGATCGGGAACCTGGAAATAGTCAAGCATCAACATAATAATATACCATTGTCCGAGGTAGTCATCCCCATACTCATATTACAAAATGTCAAGTGATTCATGGACACTAAATATACACTATGGATCCATGTCACTGTGAATCGACATAGCCACCAAGAATACACTGTGGATCCATGCTTTAAAATGACTCAAATTTGGACATAGCCACAAGACATACAAAGTGGATCTATGTGTCAATACAAATCATAAATAMTYCATCGCAACCTGGATCAGAATGATGAGATCCARGGTCTTCATTTCCATCATCCCTAAGTATGAATATAACCATGTGATTATAGGTTCCRAAGTCGAACACGGTAGAAACAACTTGATTACCGRTCAATGATGCGAACTGTTAACAAGTGCAAGGGAAATCACCATTAATGTCAATGACTCCCAAGGTACCCTAGTACAATCCAAAAAATRTGAATAAATGAGTTGAAGTCAAACACTCRAGGAAATATCCCGATCAGGCATCAATGATGTGAACCCACTTTTGGGAGTGAAGAGACCTACCATTGAGGCATGCWGACTCTAAGGTACTRAATGATTTCTAATTCTTATTCCTGGATAATGAGTTGAAGTCGACAGGAAAAGACTCRTCACAGGAGGGCCTTGATGTATCCCCCATCAATGACACAAAACAAGTAACATATTTGAAKTAGATTAGAGTGTGAAGTGATTTGAAACTAACTCAGGGAAGGTYGACATGGTAGAAAATTTATAACTATAGTTGGCTGACTCAATAGAAGTATTATTTAGGTCTTCTCTTAAACATATGAATGGAATGAAAACAATMTTGGAAACATTTACTCAAGGAGGACCTGACATATGGACATGCAAATTGTCAAATGAGAGACAAATGGATTTCCCAACCTGAATACAATGATGAAGGGGGGTGTCATGTTCAAGAGTGACTATTAATKCCACTAACACAAATGCAGAGACACATTTCTTTCCCAATTGCCCCCCACCATTTCTAGCGAGTACCTCTTTATTTTTACGCAAGCTTGAGGATGATAACATATGCTTGTTGATGTAAGCTCATCCTTTGGATGAGTCCCTCAGAGTATGTTTAATGAAACCTAAGAAGGAGTGGTTCAATCCCATATGGGTCTTTTGATGTTTGTTTAATGAGTCCAAAGAAAGAAAAATCAGGGGTTTTTCATGTTTAGAGAGTCTGAAAAACTCTTAAAGAGAACTCCATCAGGTCCTTTTTTGTAAATTAATCCGACGAGACCAGAAAGTGATAACCTACCACTTGTCAGATGTTTTCTTCAAATACTTTTATGAGCGTGAAAAGAGCAAGGTCGCTCGACAATATTTTCGTTTTTATGGAGTGTGAAAAGAGCTTAAAGGATACTCCGTAGGCTTCGTTTTTCGTGTCACCATTACGAGTTTGAAAAAATGAAAAAAGACTAATTGATTACATTTTCATGGTTTCACGAGCGTGATAAAGAATCAAGACTTGCTCGGAGTTTTTCCTGAAAAAATCTAAAAGGATATGTGACAAATGTACAAAAAAAAACAAAAAAGATATCCTTATTCCAACGTTTCATTCCTAGACTTTTTATCTACAAAAAATCAAACACTTGCAAAGTCATAAGGACTTTAGGGTTTGGATGAAATATAAAATAAATAATATAATATTCAAATCAATAGTAATAAAATTAATAAAATGAGTAAAAACTAACATTTCACTATTTCATTTGTAATTTCACCCAAACCTTGCTCCAAACCCCTTTTTTACCTCGATTTTCAACTGCGGATTGTGGAGTGCTCGACTGATCATTCGATGAATCGTCTCCACGGAAAAGGTAATATTCATTTCCTTCAACTTTCCATGGATTAAAATTTGTTTTTCATTGGTAAAAAATAGACTTTTGAGTTTATTTTTTGGGGGTACCTATGCGCGGAGGTCATCGCAGGCACCCTATATTGGGGCCTGCGACAATATAGGATCTCTGCAGGCAGCCCTATAGCTAGCCTGCGACGACGTCACACTGTGTAGATGAACATACCTACATCGTTCGCATTCAAAAAGTTTTTAAAGATGAGTTTTCCAAGAAAAATTCTCCAGGGAAGAAGATAATGATGCTAATATCTCTTTATGGTTTCATTGCAGGTTTTACATGACCAAATGTACAAAGAGGAATACTAATTTATCGGGAATGACCTGGGAACGGTGATGGCCCTCCAACAGTGTGGGTTATTGAAATTCTTCAAAATCTAGGGTATGAGGGCCCAACTGAGTTTACTCGAGTACCTAGTTCACATGTGGGATTTGAATGAGCAGGCGTTTCATTTGGGTGCTCACACTCTTACGATAGATATTGAGGATATCTACTTCTTGACCGAACTGTCTCGTCGTGGATCCTGAGTAACACTTATAGGTAGCAAAGGCGATGACGAACCTATGAACCACTATATCAATGAACAGTGTGTGCCAGGTACCCAGAAGCATAGCAGTAATTTCGCTATAAGAGATGATCGAGACTTGCCTCTATGGACCATCCTCTATACCATCACATGCATGGAAGGGAGTGTAGCCCCCCATATGGCTCTTCAGAGATATTTTCAGTATGTGTTGGAGCCCCAAGTTTTCAACTGGTCTGAAGGGGTTCTCAATGTTGGAGTTACTTCACACACACCTAGGATTTATTTTTCCTAAGGTTTTTCCTTGTTTATTAGTCATAATTAGTCATTATCCAGTCTCCTATATTTTAGGGGAGAATATTCCACTTCGAGAATATTCTCTTTCAGTTGACACTTCAGTTTGACTAGTTGAGTTGAGATTAGATGTTGCATTGGTTTTGTCACCATGCAACATTGGGATCATCACCATGCTAATTCAAACTTTCCTAGGTATTATCACCCAGAATGGTGCATTAGCCTTGATTCCTTGAGTTAAATCCTCACTACTCTCTGTTCAGTCAGTTAACTGAAGACTAGTTGACTAGTTAACTCAACTAGGTGGCAGTTCACTCCTGTAACTGCCTGAGAGACTAGACTAGGTGGAAGTTCACTCCTGTAACTGCTTGTGTGTGTCCATGTCACTCTAGACCACCACTATGGTTCATTGGTTCTTCTCCATTGCATACTAATTGAGTTATACATAGTATATCATGTGTAAATTATTCATTATTCACAACAGTTAATGATAATTCTTTCATTCTTTCTCTCCTTCTTCTTCTTTCTTATATTCTCTCTGAAAATGTGTGTATCATTGTTTAGCTACATTTATTTTGTGCAAGTTCAACACATTTACATGGTATCTAAGCCGACGGACTGCTAAGCAAAATCTACACAAAAATTTCTTCCAGGTACAAAAGATTGAAGACAACGAAAAGAAGGAATTCCAAAAAGAATTCATTCTTACACCTTACAACTATTTTGAATGGAAGGAGAAAATAGCCATACATATCTGAACTAGAGGGTTGGATAGGTTAACCTTGAATACAGACACAAAAATGACATCAACCATAGAAAAATCCAAGTACTTAAATTTCATGGATGAGGCACTCGAAGAAATTTGCAGTCTTATTTCTCCTGATCTCCTTTTTCACATATCTTCCTGTAAGACTCCTAATGAAGCCTAGACCACCTTGGAAGGGATATTTGGAAAACAGGATGAGATGAGGGGACACATGCTAGAGGTGGAGTTTCTCACATTGGATCCAAAAAGCTTCAACAATATCCAGGATTTCTTTACAAAATTCAAGGATTTACTGTCGCAACTCAAAGCTTGTGGGGTTGATAAATCGGAGGAGAAACAAATGGTTCTCACCATTCTCTCCAAGCTTGGTCCTAAATTCTTTGTATTTGTATCTACATTCCATACTATCATATTCACCTTTGTATCCACCTGAAAGATTCCTTCTCTTGGGGACTTTATCGAATCCCTGACACAAGAGAAAACCAAGCTCATCAACATGGACACAATCAAAGGCCCAAGGGCGCATGCATTCACTGTGCATGATGGCAACCACAAATATCAAAAATCTAAAGAAAAAGATAAAATGCAATTCTAGCCATGCCTTGATTGCAATCAACTCCTCTCTTGATGCTTGGATCATAGATTCAGGAGCATCACATCACATGGTTGTCTCAGAAGCAGTATATTCTTCATTGGATGTATGTAAAGGTCCTCCTATTCTGATGGGGGACAACTCTTCTGTCGAAGTCATCGACAAAGGAACGATTGAAATCACCAACAGAAGCTTCGAGAATGTGTTGCGTGTTCCCAAACTTTCTGTCAACCTTCTCTCCATGTATCAGATGAAGAATTACTTCACCATAAAGAAAGTCATCTTCACACCAAATTCTATGGACATCTACAACATGCAAACCAACTCTAGGGTTGCTATCGATGAGGTAAATCATTAGTCTAGATTGTATACTTTTTCTAAATTCATTGAACCTGATTCTTCTTTACTTCTTACTCAAGATAATGAAAGTAGTAGGATATGGCACAAAAGGTTTGGACATTTGAATTTCAGATACATGAAACAAATTAGCAAGAACAGATTATTTGATGGTCTACCAAACACCCATTTATCCAAGGGAGTATGTGGGGGATGTGTTCTTGGAAAACACCCTCAAGAGAAATTCTATAAAGGAAATTCTCAATGAGCTTCTGCACCTTTAGATATGATCTACAATGACCTTATGGATCCTTTTATACATCCATCCATCAACAAAGCGAGGTTTGTTCTCATTTTTGTTGATGATTTCTCACGTTTTACATGGATCTACTTTCTTAGTAAAAAATCTGAGGTCTTTCAACACCACAAAAATTTCAAATCCTTGGTTGAGACACGGTCTGGAAAGAAGATCAAAGTCCTCTGAACTGATAATAGGGGAGAATATGTAAATCATGAGATCCATAAAATTTTCCATGATGCAAGGATTCAGTTGCAGCATACATTTCCCTATACTCCGCAACGAAATGGAGTTGTTGAGCGAAAAAACAGATCTCTAAAGGAGATGGCATGTTGCATGTTGCATGAAAAGTCACTACCACAGAGACTATGGGTTGAAGAACTTAATTGTGAAAAATACATCCAAAACAAATCTCCCCATATATCTATCAAGGATAAAACCCCCTACAAGGCTTGGAGCGGCCTCAAACTGGAAGTGACCCACTTTCACATTTTTGGTTCACGTGCATGGGTCAGGATTCCCTCTGAAAGAGGAAGGAACTTGATCCATAGAGCACTGAATGCATTTTTTTTGGCTACCCCGACGGTGTGAAGGGATATAGGCTTATTGATCTTTCCTCAGACCGAATCATCATTGCATGAAGTGTCCAATTCTAGGAAAGTGTCTCGCATGCACCTCAACAATCACGTGCAGACACCTTCATTCTTCCACCTATCTGAGATGAATAACATGCACATGTTGACTCATCTTCATATGAGATTTCTAATTCATAGGAATCAGATGATTCAAATTCAGAGTCAACATAATCATATGCAGAGTCTGAGCATCCAAATGCAGTTGTAGAGCTAGAGCAGAGGCCCAAGTGGGCACAGACTACTCTTCAGGCTGCAGGGGATCTCATTGGTGATCCATCCAATACTAGGAGGACTCGACATGATTTCGAGGAGCTTCCTGTTGCACTCACTTCCACTAAACCATTTCCCTCCAGGAATATTTTCTTGGTTCAGTCTTCATATACACAGTCTTATGGCAAGGCTGCTAGAAATCCCTTTTGGGAATTTTCCATGCAGGAGGAGTACAACTCCCTCCTCAAGAACTAGACTTGGGATTTGGTTCCCCTTCCTTCTAGGAGGAAATTTTTCAGATGCATATGGGTCTACAGGACCAAGAGCATAGACTATGGACAGATCAGTAGATACAAATACAAGCCCTTCACCAAAGTCCTTTAGCAGGTTCATGGTATTGACTATGATGAGACCTTCGCTCCAGTATCAAATATGGATTTCATACAATTGGCACTTGCCATTGTGGCAACCAAATGATGGGAGGTCCATCATATGGATGTGAAGAATGCATTTCTTCATGATGATCTCTCTTATAAGGATATCTACATGGAGAATCCCCAGGAATTTATACAGGACTCATCTTTGGTTTGTCGATTGAAGAAGTCTCTTTATGGCCTCAAGCAGGCTCTGAGGGCATGGTATGCCAAGATGGACTCCAACCTGTTTTCACAGAAATTTTGTACATTGTAAATTAGACCCAAATGCTTACATGCTCAGGATGGATGATTCACTTCTACTCTTAGTTCTATATGTCGATGATTTGTTGATCACTGGGTGCTCGACTTCAGCGATTACTGCAGTCAAGAGGATTCTACATGATAGGGTTTTGATGACAGAAATGGGTTTTCTACACTTCCTCCTTGGACTCGAGATTAGTTAGGATGCATCATGCATCAAACTGTCTCAGGCCAAGTATGCACGAGATATCCTTGAGATATTTCACATGTTATAATGCAAGTCTGCTCTGACTCCTTTCCTATCAGGAGTCAAACTTGAGGATGGTGTGGAGACTCCATTGGTTGACAACACACTGTACAGACAGCTAGTGGGGAGCTTGTTGTATCTCACACACTCCAAAACATACCTCTCATATGCAGTTGGTGCAGTTTCTAGGTTCATGCAGGAGCCACATGAGCTACATTGGAAAGCTGTAAAGTGTATCCTTCGATACGTACAGGGCACCATCACCTTTGGGATTCATTATGCAACATACTCTACATTAGATCTCATTGAGTTTACTGATTCTAAATGGGATGGTGATAGAACTGATCGCAAGTCCACATCTGGTTACTCACTCAGTCTTGGTTCCAAGCCTATCTATTGGTCGAGAAAGAATCAAGCTTCCATTGCTCTATCTTAAGTCAAGGCAGAGTACAAAGGGGTAGTTAACATAACCATTCAGGCTATGTGGCTACAAAATTTTCTCACTGAGTTGGGCATTCAGTTTCATCGACCGATCGTCATCTGGTGTGACAACCAGAGCACTTTGAAGTTCTGCAGAGATCCAGTTCAGAGGCAGCGGATGAAGCACATCGAGATCCACATGCACTACATTTAGGACTTAGTACACAAGGGGATCATCGACTTACAGTTTTTTCCTTCAGCAGAACAAACGACAAACATCTTCACCAAGACCTTCAATGAGTAGAAGTTCCATTCTTTGCGAAGTCATCTTGGAGTGAAGGATGCACTTGCCTAGCAACTGTAGTTCTTATTTTTAGATACATTGTACCTTGAGGGGGTTTTTCCCACGAGGTTTTCCCTCTTTCCTCACTTTATTTTCAGTGTATATTTTGTATTTGGGTACCTAGCATGGCCTCATTGCTGGGACCCATTATTTATTTTCACCATAGTGATGTTCAAGGGGGGTGTTGGAGTTACTTCACACACACCTAGGATTTATTTTTCCTGATGTGTCCCTTGTTTATTAGTCATAATTAGTCATTATCCAGTCTCCTATATTTTAGGGGAGAATATTTGTTGTGGGTGGGAAATCCCTCCT
>ML822181.1:34000-57937 GCA_009831015.1 Picea engelmannii | reverse complement strand
CCGAACAAGTGAGCCCAGGGACCAGAAATCGGGAGGTGCCATCTGAAAAATAATAATTGTCTCACTGAGGCGGGCATACCCATGCTTGGGATAAAATAAAATCATGGCTACCAATCAAATACACTGTATATCCATGTCATATAACTATATAAGGTGTAGCCTCAAACAATACACAACGGATCTACATCTCAAAATCAAAAGATATACATATATAGTATCCATCTTCTAGAAGCTGATAAGGCTTGATGGTTGGAGATGAGGTCGTCAGAGATCAAGCAACAACTTCAAAATCTTCAAAAATCGAGTAGGAGTGTAATATGAGTGTATGAATTCACTACCCAGAGGTCTTCGATGGCTCGTCGGTCATGGACTAGAGAATCTTGATGATCAGGTTGAAGGCTTCATTGATTTCAAACAAAGACTTGACTGGACTTTGTGGAGGGCTAGGCATGGGGGCAAGAGACAAACTGTAGAGGGGCCGACTCAGGCTTGGTAAAATATTCCCTTGGACAATAGCACGACAAATGATGAGACTTAGGAAACATGGCATTAACATAATTTTACGAGGCAAGAGGCAATGCAAACTCTCCATATGTTTGGAAAAATAACCAAATGGAGGAGGACACAAATCTATGTAGCAAGAACAACTTCCTAAGGTCATATTAAATCCTAGGGTTTGATGGAAAAATGGACCAATGTGCTTTATCCAAGGGTGACTCATTGTGCTGCCAATAAAAAAAAAAGACTTTTCCCTTTCTCTTTTTGGGGTATATTTGATTTTTTTTGTCTTTTTCAATAATTTTGGAAAAAGAATAAAATAATTCTACGTTACAAAGGAGGGATGAGTGTTGCAAACATACAAGTTCGAGGTGCAAGAAAAATACTGATGTTGAATGTAAGGACACTCGAGAAAAATCCTCCAGGGGCTAAAGGCGTTAAGACGCAAAGGAAAAGTGCTACAGGGCTTGCGTATAAGGCATGCTTTAGATGGTTCAATTGAGAGCAACATGGAGCCGGCATTAGGCCAAAGACATGGGTATGCAAATGCGATTAATAAGACACACAATGGTAGCATCCTTCGATGTAAGTTTAATGATCCCAAAGAAGGTAAGCTCGATGGTTTTTCATATTTAGAGAGTCTGAAAAAACGTAAAAGGAGACTCCAATGGGGTACCTCTTTCGAAGGTAGTCTAGTCAGTTCAAAAAAGGGGTAAACTAGCACTGACAAGACATCTATTCAAAACCATTTTAAAGAGTGTGATAAAGACAAGATCACTCGGCCATTTTTTCATTTTTAAGAAGTCTGAAAAAAGCTTAAGTATGGACTCCGCCAGGAATGTTATTTTGGACCATTTTAACGAGTGTGAAAGAATATGTTTTCAATTTTAGAGAGTCTGAAAAGAGCTTAACTATGGACTCCGTGGGGGTTCCTTTTTCATAAATTTAGTCCCTCAGACCCGAAAAAGGGGGAAAATTATACCTGAGGGTACTCTTCTAGAGAACTAAAGTTCATTAGAGTATACATTTGTTCGTACAATTGATCGTCCAGACTGAAAAATGGGTAAACTACAGCAGGATAAACGTGACTTCAAATTTCAGTTTAACGAGCGTGAAAGGCCACAAGATCTCTCGACAATATTTTCATGTTTAGAGGGTATGAAAAGGGCTTAAAAGAAGACTCGTTATGTTTTTTGGGAGTCCCGAGGGTGAGGTCAAGAGTGAAAATGAATCATGAAAATGAGGCTCAAACTCGTAATCAAGAAAAATGAAAAGGACTCCCGAGCCTACATTCATTAGTGACAACATGGACACCATAACGCAACCAGGATCTACCTAGGGCATCCATGTTCTGGTAAGCTCTACCACCAAATCATGACACTTCTAAAGCAACAATGATGGTTGTGTCACAACCTGATGGGATCGATCCTATGGCAAAGGGATAAAGACAACAAGATACAAAAGTCAGGGTGGAAACCTAACCTATATGCTCAAGTTGATCATATGAGGTTTTTCCCACGGACTGTCAAAAGTGACCCAAAACTCCAATTTTTTTTCCTGATACCCGATCATAACCTTCCAATGCAACTCCTAAATCTCTCTAAATGGTTTTCAATTTAAATAAAATGATAAGGGGGGCCAAAAAAATGACAAAAAGGGGCCAAAAAGTCTATAAATAGAAGTTGGCATCTCATTATCACCATTGCTGATTTGGAAATTGACTCTGGAGCAAAAAAATTCCTTTGATAAAAGTGGTGATTTTGGGAGCTATAGTGGACAAAACAACCATCCGTCTAGACCAAGTAAGTATAAATTCTCTCCTCTTGCAATTTAAATCTTTATTTATGCTTTTAGTTTCAAGTTTTTGGGGGACATCAACCTTCAAAAGGTTGGCCCTAGGTCCACGCGGGCTGTCCTATGACATGCCACATGTACACTCGGGTAGAGGAAAAACTGCATGTGTGTACACGTGACTGTCATCATTACAACCCGCATGGACCCTTGATTTGATGGAATTTTTTTTAAAAAGAAAGGGTTAACCCTCTTGAACTTGTTTTTTTACAGGATGTATGTTCACTGAAGGGAAAGAGAGCATGAGGAGATTAGTGAGTTGGTCGGGGAAAACCCCAATGTTGTTGTTGCCTTAATGCAATGTGGGCTGCTCAAGTTCTTCCTATGTCCTTTTATGCGGGCACAACCTAGGCTACTGAATGCCTTGGTTGATTATTGGGATCCCAATGTAGAGGCATTTATGTTAGAGGGGCAGTCACTGGTGCCTACTACAGAGGACGTATATTTATTGACTGGCCTCTCCAGGAGAGGGGAACCAGTCAGTTTCTGGACATTTCCTTCCGGGCCTCATAACATATTGGAATTGATAGGAATTTATTGTGAGGATGGTACAGACCGATCGAGCTCACAGGTGCCCATAATCAAGATCACAGATTTATCACTGTAGTCGATTGTGTTGCTTATTGGGTGGATAACTGGTTCTGCGGCTCTACATCAGGTGTCCCGTGCACAGATGAACTATGCAGTCCAATGCTTAAATGCATAGATATTTGATTGGAGCACTACACTGCTAGATTGTATGAAGAGGAAGTTGACAGATTGTCGGTCGCGAACGCAGAGGAACTTTGGGTTCAGGATGATTCTATGCTCTTTCTTCTTTGAAAGAGTTCCTTGTTTCAGTCCTCAAGTGGTGGTATGAGGACATCAGGCCTCTCTTCCTGCGGTTTGCAGATGGGCAGTGTTACTGCCACGAAAGGGTGGTGGAAGGACCAATGAGTCCTTTGATTATGATTTATTTGCTTGGTTGTCACAACAAATCCCAGTCATAGAGGATTACCCTTATGCTCAGATTGATTTCTCGAGAGATCCTGAGATATCAGTACCTCCTGGCGAGGACTGAGGAGAGATGGGTAAGTTTGCATCATTTTGTTTTTGTTTCTCATGAAACATATGTAATTTTTATGTTGTTTTTTTTATATATCATTTTTTTATACCAGAGTATTTGACAGATATGTGTCTATTATGTGCAGATGTGGGACCAGTGCGACTTGTGGATTACACGAGGAACAAGCGTCGTCCTCAGCCAGGGGCCACACTTGCCACCATAGGGGGACCAGCAACAGCAGGAGAGCTTCCATCTGGTGAGGCTGAGAGGGTTTTGAGACAAGTCGAGAAAAACTTTACCTCGCTCACCTGCACATTCCCTATGGTAGAGATTGAGGATCTACCACCATCTATGTAGCCTCATGTAGTAGGGACACCACAGACGTGGGTCCGACTATTTCAGTGTTTGGAAAACATTGTTGATCATTACAACAAGGCCCAGAGGCCCTGACCTTAGTTAGTCTAGACTTTTCACATGCCGAGAGCACTATTTGTATATATTTTTTGAGGGCATAAGCCCCATGACTCATTACTAGTCATACTTTTGAAGCACTTGCATCCACGTATGTACTTTGATGATTATGATATTATATATGGATTTTTATGTCTTTTTGTGTCTTATGGATCATATTTTCCTTTAAAAATGTATTTACATGTTTATGTGTATGTATTTTTATATGTGTGCGATATGTCAATCTAAAATTTGATTAGCTAGAGTATCTATAATTTGGTTTAATCTCCTAGGAACATGAAAATATGTAATATAATCAAATCTTCATTCTAAGAGACGCACCCTAAGGAATTGTCGGTGTAAAGTCGGATCATGAACACAGTAGAATCTATTTAACTGAGACACAACCAGCTGGGCGGCTAAATAGAACTGGAGATGAAAGATACCAAATGACAAGGCGTCATGAAGCAACTCAATAACTGCACTATACTCGACGACATTGTTTGTGGTGTCACCTAAGCATATACCTCCGGAAGATAATAACTGGCCTTGAGGTGTAAAAATTACCCAAGCTGCAGAGGAAAGCCTCTGAGTGTGTCGGCTAGCACCGTCTACGTACCAAATGAACACCTCTGATTATCTTGACATATACCATAGTGACAGAAGATAACATCAAAAATGAAACATCCATAATACTAAAAGAAACTAGAAAGTAATAGTACAAATACCATACATATGTTACAAAAAGTTACCCAAGGTGACCTACCTATGAGTAATACTTCTTGAGGTAGAGAACATTTCTAGGCTCCGCCAAATCATTTCCCTCAAAGTTGACTAGACGATAAGCACCCTTTTTTAGAACCTCTTTTATGATGAAAGGTCCGAACCACATGGGTTTGAATTTTCTTGCCCCCAGGGGGTCCTTATATTGGTCATAGACCAAGACAAGGTCGCCTTCAGAGAAAATATGAGGATGAACAAATCGATCATAATGACACTTGAATTTATGTTTGTGAGCCTCGTTGGCCAGGGCTACATCATGATTCTTCTCATTGAGCTACTTAAGGTATAATAACCATTCTTCAAGTGGATAAGTGTCTGGCAATAACTGTATTGCCAACTTTAGGGACAGGATCTAACATTCGATAGGCAAGACTGCTTCTAGCCCGTAAATGAGTTGAAAAGGTGAGAAACCAGTTGCAGTCTTAATAGATGTTCGATAAGCCCATAATGTCGAGTATAACATCAAATGCCAATTTGACTTGGCTGAGTTGATCGTTCGCTATAGAATGGTATTAAGAGATTTATTTACAGCTTCCTCCTGACCATTTTCTTGGGGGTAGTAGGGTGATGAATGTTCTTGACGCAACCCAAGATTTGATGTTAACTCGGTCATCATATGGTTCTAAAAGTGACTACCATGGTCAATGACAATCTCTCTCGGGACAACGAACCTTGCTATTATCTGGTTTAATAAAAAGAGAGTCGCAGTCTCTCCATTATCTTTAAACGTTGGCATAAATTCAACCCACTTTGTGAAGTAGTCTACGGCTACAATGATATAATGCTGCCCCCTTGATGAAGGAGGGTTGCAGGTAGTGTAATCAATCCCCCACTTGGTTAAGGGACCAACTGTGATGATAGAAACATGGGAGTGGGATGTGCCCTCATCTTCCGAGAGAAGATCTGACACGGGTGGAACTTCTTGACCGATTCGATACAATCTTTGATTAGTGTCGGCCAGAAGTAACCTGCTCGTAAAATATTTTGGGTTGTTGCCAACCCAAACAAATGACCGCCACATGCTCCGATATGGAAATCGTTAAGCACGATAATTGCTTCTTTGTGAGTGAGACATCAATGCAGGATGTAATCTACACTTCTTTGATACAACGTATCATCAAGTATGAGATAATTCTTGGCCTGATGGTGTATACGGCGACACTCATCACGAGAAGAAGAGGTGGAGCACTTCAAATTCTGGATATAGATAAGTATATCTCCATACTAGGGATCCGAAGATCTGATCAAAAACATAGCTCCTCTGATAGGCGACTCTTCAGGCACAACATCACCTGACTCAACCGAAATTTTCGAAATAAGTTCTGCAAAGACGAGTGACTTTTTGGATTTCCTTGAAACGAAATCTAAGTCAAATTCCTAGAGGATGACTATCCATCTACTGATATTTCTACCTATTACCTGTCGTGTCAACATGTATTGAAAAAAATTCACAATAGCAATGACGGTGGTCTTGCGAAATAGAACATAATGATGGAACCGTTGAACAACATGGACTGCTGCCAACACAAGTTTTTCGATATGAGAATAATTGAGTTTCGGTCCGACTAGGCCTCGACTCAGGTAATAGATCACATATTCTGAGAACAAATCATCTTCCTAAACTAAGACCATGTCGATGGTTGACTCTACTGCATCCAGGTATAATAATAAATCTTTGTTATAGTTAGGTGGTCGAAGAAGAGGGGCAATTGTGAGGGCATGTTTCAACACTTCGAAAGAGCACTGAGCGGAATCGTCCCAATAAAAGGGAATGTCTTTATTCAGTAAGTTCATAAAGCCCTTTGTGATCTCAGCCTAGTTAGCGATGAAACACATTAAAAAAATTACCTTGCCTCATAGACTCTGAAGTTGAAGAATTATGCGCGGGGGAGGAAACTGAATTATTTCCTCAACCTTGAGAGGATCGACCATGATACCTGTTATTGACACTATGAAAACTAACAAAAATCCTAATGTTACTCAAAAGTTTCACTTGTTTGGATTCAAGAGAATCCGGAAGTAGCGACATCGCTCAAAGATAAGTTGGAGGTGTGTGGGATGATCCGTTCTCTTGCGAGATCGAGATGCTAAATCATCTAAATAGGCCTCGACTATATGCTTGATATCATGGAAAGCAAAAGACATGGCTCGCTGAAAGGTCGCTCCATCATTTTTGAGACCAAAGGGCATCTTACGATACGCGAATGTACCCCATGGACAAATGAATGTCGTTTTGTGCTAGTCTTCGGGTTTGATTTGTATTTGATTATATCCCAAAAAATCATCCATGAAAGAGAAGGCCTCACAACCTACACATTCATCAATTATCTAATCGATGAATGGTGTGGGAAAATTATCTTTTGGACAGGCCTTGTTCAAATCACGGAATTCCGTACATACACGAATCTTTCCCTGTTTCTTATTGACCGACACAAGATTTGACACCCATTGGGTCAAATGGATAGGATAGATAAAACCATCTTTTAGAAGTTTCTCAACTGGCTATTGCTACAGGATGGGTCAAATGGCTACTGCTTTCCTGGGATTAACTGGACAAAGCTTCTGCTGATGAGGCTTGGCATTTGGATAAATTGTGATTTCATAATTGACTATTTTTGGATCGATGCCTGACATTTCCTCGTAAGACTAGGAAAAAACGTCGTGGAATTATTTAAATAGATCTGTGTATATTTGAATCTCTCCGGGGGAATAGTCAGCTCTGACGAAAAAATTCTCCACAATGCCAGGGGTTCTAGAGATATTGATCGGTATGGTTTCAGTGATAGTTTCCATATTACCCTCGGCATAAACCTCATGTGTAGCTAAGGGATTAATAGGACAAGACCTATCTCCAGTCATAGTCAAGGTGAATTCTCCAGCTTCAATTCTGCATAACTCTGGGAGGAAGTATGATCTGTGATGGAGATCATCCCAGGGTTTGTTCGGAATAGTCATTGCTTCAATTACTTCTTTTTCGGAGGGCAAGACTAAGTATAACGAATCGGTGTCTGTGAGAGAACCTTGAGCCTAAATAGGCTCTAGAGTCAGATCTAACTCTTGTGCAGGAGTTGGATCTGTGTCAGCCGAAGCTTGCTGGACTGAAGAGTATGCTACTTCAGCTGCGAACAAGGGCATGGACATGCCCGGGTGCCCTGTCCCTTCCATTGTGGCCGATGGGGAAGGAAGTATCCACGTATCATTGAAGTAAGTCATGTGAAACGACAAAACTTGGAAAATATCAACCTTATGGTGGTCGGATATGAACTTGACATCGCCTTGAGGGGGCGGGTAATCGAAGGTACCCATCAAAGATGGGCACAAACCAACCCCTACGTTGACTATGCCTAGTTGGGGATTATAAATCATCGGGATTGTGGATACCCCCAATGAAGGGTCAGGTCTGGAGAAATACAATTGATCAATGGTCACAATCCGGTCCTTGTGTAGAAACAACAAGACCCAGAAAACTATAGCAACCACTACTTGCATGGCATAAGTACAACTCCTTTCTAACAAGAGATTGTAGTCGAGGGACACATCGACTACTTATACCTCGATGCACATGGTCTTCCCTCCTAACTGCATGGGGAAAGAGGGAATGATACCATGTGGTCGGAATGAACGACCGTCGAAAGCAGTGAGAAGAGTAGGTGACGGAGACAAAATAGGCTGGCCAATGGCCTTCCAACATGCCAACTACATAACGCATGCCGAGGTACCCTCATCAACCACCGTGTGGAAAATATTCTGAGTAAAAGTTTTCATGGGGTGAGCCACTACTATCTGAAACGCTACGTGGTAAGGAAGATGAGGTTTTAAGTCAGTTGTATCTAGCATGATTGTACCCAGATTACAAGTCTCGGTAGATCCTAAAGCGGCTAACAAAGCTTTCCTCTAGGAAGGGAAGCTTTGGAGGACCTCCAAAGTGGAGATCACACAAGGGGTTTGAGACAAATCCTCCACCAAAAAATAGTTCTGGGAAGGCCTTGCGTTTGGGTTGTGAGAAACTTTTTTGAATGTGCCTTTTGGGATGCGTGTCATTGTTTCGCCCAAAGTCTTCTCGATTTGGAGAGGAAGAGATGGGAGTTCAACTTCTTTTTCCTTCTCAGAAGTTCTTGGTTTACTGTATTCATGCACTCTAGTCGATATAAAAGAATCACCCTTCATCATATACACATTTGCGGAGGTGGGATTGTTCAAATACGGAAAGGGTCCTTGACTGCCTCCTTATGCGCTTGTAGAGGCTTGGGTTAGGTTTTTCCCATGTTGAAATGGATTGGTTAACATGGCAGGTTGTTGCTGTGTCACAAACGTTTGGGCCTCTACAAGCTGAGGACATTGGTGGGTTGGGTGGTCTTCCACGCACAGGTTGCACAGATACCTCACCTTCCATTTCTCAGTGTTTCCCCTGCCAACATTATTAGTGGGTTTCGTATCCCCCTTTCCCTTCTTTCATTGTTTTTTATTTCCTTCAGGCTGTTGGGTGGCCTTTGGATTTGTCGATTTCACTGTGTGTACATCTGACGTTTGGGTAAGGGGAGTAGCCAAAATAGTAGTTTGGCTGGCCGCTATGTGTTGTATAGACAATTGTTGCAATTGCTTCGTCAGTTGCTTAGCGGGATTTGTTTGTGCTGAACCAACAATACCATCGGCATGTGGTCCAGTTCTCTATCTGGTTTTATCAAGTATTGAGCGTGGCGCATTGGGCAAGATATTGTATAATAAACTGGACTGAGAGTAGATTAGCTCAAGTTGTTGAGCTCTCATGATGGCATCTTCTTTGGAAAACACTCATGACATCACGATGTCTTTGGATAACTGTGGGACCAAAGACTTAAGGAACCACTTGTGAAAGAATGTTGGTGGGATTGGAACCTTAATTAAACTCTTCCGACGTCTCCATTATCGAATGTGATAAGAGATATGGTCCTCTTTTGTCTGTGCGAAATTGGCCAACAATTCTATGCCAACATTGTATCTCACAGGTAGTTGGAAATGGTTTAGAAAATCCATTGCCAATTCGTCGAAGGAAGAGTTTCTTGAGAGGTCGAGTTCAATGTACCATTTTGCGACACTCCCTATGAGAGTACATTGAAACAATCAAAGTTGTACGGAGTCATCTTTCAGCGCATTACATGAGCACCAAAGATGGAATATGGTCACATGATCTCATGGATCTTCGTTAGGCTTGGCCTCAAACTTTGGTATGTCCAAAGGAAAATTCATCAGCATAGGGGGCCAACACAGAACATGACAGATAGGGTCATTCAACAACCTTGTCAAGTCTAGCAAATGCAAGGTTGCCAGGAAAGGTAGTTTGGGTTGTTGGTGATAACCATGGAAAAAAGGACCTGGAGTTTGACTGGCACTAGGTTGCCAGGAAAAGTTCGACTGCTGGCCTAGGTTCTGGTAAAAACCATGGCCATGATTAGCGTATGGATTCTGCATGTGAGGAGACATCATCAGCTGATTCCCAAAATAGGACGTAGACAGTTGGGCATGCATTACATTCAGAGGACTTTGGGAAGGGTTTCCCCATGTTGATCCCATGGGGATAGGCATAGTACCTTGTCCAGGGCTCCATTGGTTGTGAAAATAATTTCCCTGGATCAACATTCCTGATGAGGGAACCGATCCCTGCTAAGAATTCCAAGGCCCCAATGTGGAAGAAGTTCCTGGGTTTGCCCCATGTGCAGGAATAGTACCTTGCATAGGAATAGGTTGTTCGTAACTGGGATTGCCCCAAGTCACTAAAGAAGCTGACGAGAAAGCGTTGTTACCAAATGCATCGAACAAAGAAAATGGTGTTGAACCTACCGGTATATTATGAGAAGGTGGTCCTTGACTCCCTGCTCCAAATAAACTATGGTGTGAGGGTGGCCCGACGGATGGCTGGTGGGTGCCACTGAGCGAAGGGGATGAAGGAGGTATATGACCGCCCCCGTAAGGAAAAGCATTAAAAGGAGCTGAAGTGCCCCCCATGTGTCCTTGTAGAGGAGTGTTAAAGCTCCTTTCCCCTATACCTAAAGTCTGTGAAGTGGAGTAGGAAAGTACAGGACTTGTACATGAGCTAGGCATCCCGTATGAGAACAGAGGGCTTGTCACACTCAGTGTAAAAGGGGTCATGGTCATTGCCATAGATAGGATTGGACCACTATTTGAGGTAGAGGTGGTTGAAACCATAGAGGCTCAGACTGGTGACGGTGGGTTAGGAGGTGAAAAACCCCTGATGGTGACAACCGTAGAGGGAATTGAAGAATTCCCAGAAGAAGTGACAACATTTGTTTCCATTGCTACGCGTGACACTGTCTAGCACTCGTAAGGGTGAATTGGTACAATGATGGGTGCCGACAGATAAATGGTTGGAGTTTTGGATGGACCAAGAGCTTTCTCTCCAAAGTCTAAAATGGTCGTTTCCTCTGAATGTTGGTCGGGTACAATTTCTTGTAACCCGATCGCTTCAAAAGACCCTTGTTGGTCTATCTTTCGCCTTAGTGGTGGCAGAGGTGGATCCAGTGTAACCGATGATAGGCCCCAAAGCCTTCGTGACTGGTGGAGCTCATGATCCTCCACTATGTGAGAAGATAAAAGACACACTAGGGATTTCTATTTGTTCAAAAAACATTACACACTAAAAATCCTCCAAGATAAAACAAGCAAACACTAAACTAGTCGGAAGAATAGTTACAACAACCAACACTAGAGAAAATTACCGGTGCAAGTGCAACTTGAACATGGAAGCACCCTCTGGGTATACTCTGCAAAGCGTGGTACGATGTTTGTCCTAGGTACCGTGGTATACCCCCGCAGTCACCTATGTATGTCTCTAAAAAGATAGGCAACTAAGTTGCCAACACGCAAACAGTCACCAGGCGGGTACATTCGAAAGTTGAGTAGACCACAATGAGCAGGGTATCGAGACCAAAACCTGTCAAGGGTATCGAAGGAAAGTGGTCCGGAAGACAACTAAGGACCTCGAACGGATTCGAGACCCATGAAGCTCCATGGAAAATGCAATCGATGAAATCCCAAGACAAGCCCTTTATATGTGTTCTCCACTACGATTGGTCCAGCTTTGGAGGGGTTATCTCTGCTACCTTTCCATACATGACCTCATGTTTATCCCCTGTGTTAGAGGGGGGTCCCAGATAAATTTCACGATACTGGACTTTGACACTCCCTAACTCAGACTCCAATGTTTGATTTAATGGCCTTGAAGATTTTCCTCTCCAACCTAATTCAAGGCCCTAACCTTAAACTAGTTGGTTGACCCTACAAACATAAAAAGTCTAAAGAATTTTAGATTTAGCAATAATTTTTATGTCTTGTATTAATTCAAAGGTTATGAAAGTGAAACTAGTGATGTTTGAAAGACAAAAGAAAAATAAACAGAAAGCTGGAAACAAAATAACTTCACTTGATTCAAATCTTAAACAACTTTTCAAACTAAAATTTTTCTAAGATCTCTGAACAACAAACTCAAAGAAGGATTTCACTCAACTACGAGCTACTTATGATCTAAGTAAACCGTCAAGAACTTATGAAAGCAAAGACTTTTCCCTGGTTACTAATGCAAAAACAACACTATTTAACCAAACAAAGAAATAAAAGATTTTTTTATTTATTTGAATGCTCACAAAGCAAAAAGGAAAAATATCAACAAGTAAAAACCAAGAAAACCTCTTGCCTCAGCGTAGATTGCAAAGATTCACTTTAAAAATCACACAGAAGCAAATTAAAATTGGACTCTCACACTTGTCTAAAAACCCTATAAAATAAAATTTTGAGGAAAACTTCTTAATGAAAAAGAAATCTATTGTTGTGATAAAACCTAAGTTACTGACCGCTATGACAGAGACCCAAAAACCTAAGAGGTATAACTCTTTTCAAAGGAAAGGATGACTACCTCACCTTCAACAAAAAATTTCTCCACAAGCACACTGCTGACAGTTCAACAACAAGTGTGTGCACGTGAGCTGTGTAAAGTCAAAGCGTGTGTACACACATGTTGGCCTTATATAGGCCGTGTGTATCTCTGAAACTCTGAGACAAATGAAAGGCCAAGCAATCCAGCCCAGGCAGAGACAACTAGTACTGAGAACTAGAATCTCTTGAAGACTCAGACACTTACTTTAACAAAAAAAAGAAAACAATTCAAGGAAAACTTCATAGAAGAAACCAATATGAGGTGAAACCTAAGCTATAGACTGCAAACAACAAAGACTAGAAAGAGTTCCAGAAAACCCCTAAGAAATACTATTTCTAACAGGGGAGAGGATGACTACCTCTCTAAAAGAAATTTTCTGGAATCATACACGCAACTGACACTTCCTCAGCTAGCGTGTACACATGGGCTATGAGAAGGTAGGGTACACGCGTATAGACCTTATACAAGCCACATGTACCTCCGTGGGTCTCGGAAGAGAAAAAGAAATGCAGTCAAGTAAAGAAACAAAGATAACTGGTATGGAAGACCATAATCTTTGTTAGCTCAGACTTTTGTAGAAACTTTAAAAACAAGGAATGAAACCCGTTTTTAAAATACCCAAGAAAAATATTCCCAGAAACCCTAGAGATACCCAGTATGGTCGCCAATTCTATTGTGGGTGGTAAATCCCTCCTACAGACTAGCACTAAGGGTTTTATCATGCATGTAGAAATGACCTAAAGATTCTTACTTTTTACCATCATCCCATGCCTAAAACCCCATTACTCATATGTAAATACAAGGCTCAAGAGATTAAATTGACGTACCTTATTCTTCGTTTTTGATGTCGATCCCTTTTCACGCTTGGTCATTCTTTGACTGCAACTCTCCTCCCAAGGCTGACCTGCATTCACTAAAAAAAAAAAAAGAACTCCACATGCATTTGATCTATGAACTAATGAGTTATATATTTAATCAATCATACAATCAATATTCCAATAATGACAATCTCATATGGCGGGACGAGAAAAGAAATTCTTTTATTAACTTCATAATGATACCTTATAATGATAAAGTCGACTACTTCTCCTTGATCTTGGTCCTGGGCTCTTCTTCCACTGTCTTCTAACTGCTTTTCCCTATACTTGTCTTTGCACAAGGATGGCTAAAGGTTGGGACAAAGGGAATGCTCAATCAGGTATAGTTTCTTTACTATGATTCTCCGCCTTTCAAATGGGACCCCTAACCCTTCTTTTATAAGCTAGAAGAAGCTAGGTATTTGGTCGAGTGCCTGGCCATGCATGACCAAAAGGTTTAGTTAACTTACTGAAAGTTGTTTGTTCCATCAGCAACTTTCCTTTTTTCGTGCTTTTGTAGGTACACGTGGGTTGTCTTGGGTCAGCTAGCATGTACACGCATGCAGTAATGGAGCAGGGCACGTGGGTCTTTATAAAAGGGTTTTTTTTTCAGCAGTGTTTTGGCAAAGAAGGAATCTGAGATGGCCTAATTCCAGGTAAGCATGTATGGTGCAAATTAGGGTTATAACAATATTCCACCTGGAGAATATTCTCTTTTAGTTGACACTTCAGCTTGACTAGTTGAGTTGAGTTTAGATGTTGCATTGGTTTTGTCACCATGCAACATTGGGTTCATCACCATGCTAATTTTACCTTGCCTTGGTATTGTCACCAGAATGGTGCATTAGCCTTGATTCCCTAAGTTAAATTGTCACTACTCTTTGTTTATTCAGTTAACTGAAGATTAGTTGACTAATTCACTCAACTAGGTGCAGTTCGCTCCCATAACTACCCGAGAGACTAGACTAGGTGGGAGTTCACTCTTGTAACTACTTGTGTGTGTCCATATCACTCTAGACCACCACTATGGCACATTTTTTCTTCTCTAGTGCGTACTCATTGAGTTATACAGAGTATATCATGTGTAAATTATTCATTATTCACAACAGTTAATGAGAATTATTTCATTCTTTCTCTCCTTTTTCTTTCTTCTATTCTCTCTACAAATGCGTGTATCATTATTTAACTATATCTATTATGTGCAGGTTCAACACATTTACACTCAAAACTATGAAAAAATAACTGACCAAGTGTAGGAGTGGTGGATTGAAATAGTTCGAATACGGGTCGATTTTGGTATCCTTCTTCCTAGAAAGGGTCCCAGTTTTTCACTTACAGGTAGAGTGGGGTATACCTGCCCCACATGATCCGAGAATGAAGAGGTGGGTCGACCTTATGGAACAACATGCAGTTGGTCCCATCGTTAGGTATAACGATGTCTTCTTCAACTAGTTGAGAACTCAAATGCTCATGGTTAACGACTATGAATATGTCAGGCTAGACTTCTGAGGAGATCCAGACTTATCTCTTCCTTAGGGTTCCCAATGGAGGAACATAGGTTAGAAGGAAATTTTGTTTATATGATGTTTTTGTGATTTTTAATGATATAACATGTTTTTTATGTTGTTACTCCAATGACTAATCAAACATTCTTTGATGATGCAGATGTGGGACCTTATCGTCCTCTCGATTCATCCCCTATCCAGAGGTGAAGGGAGAGAGGTGACGTAACAAGGATAGCTGCTGCCAAATTTGAGACTCTAGAACAAAATCTGGAGGTATTCAAGATGAACATCCCAAATGCCTCTATCGATGATACCCCAAGGCATTACCAGCACCACACAGTGGGCATGTCTTCTTTCATCAGTCGACTACTCCGTAGAGTAGCACGGGTAGTCGCATGTTATAGAGAGAAACATCCTTGATGCTCTATTGTATTCGAAGTCATGTGCTTCACATTTTTGATATTTTGGTCTTCAGACAAAAAGACTTTTTTGTAAACTCTTATCATTATATATATATGAGGCTTCTACCGGCTTACTTGTTGTATATACAAAGTGTGATTGGATTTTATAAATGTCTCAAATGTCTGTCTAACACATAATTATCCAAAGCATCTGTTAATGTATTTAGACATCAAGAAATGTGTTGATATTCAATATAATCAAAATGACATTCCAAGAGGCAAATTCATAAATATACCCTTAACAACGTAGGACTTTGAATGGAGTAAACATTACTCAACTGTAGGACTACTAACTGCGAGTCGAGTCATACAATAAGGTGATATATTCCAAGTGAAATAGTGTCAGTCAATAATTCGATAATTTCACTATATTCCGCAATATTGTTAGTTGCACGACCAAGGCAAACACCATGTAGCCTAATCAATTCATCTGTAGGTGCATAAATTTCCCAAGCAACAGATGTTAATTTCTGAGTACTACGACTAGTGCCATCAGCAAAGACAAGGTAAGGTTGTGAAGACATGACATATGAAAACCAATCACAACACAAGGTAAGCAACTAAAAGTCGAAACCAAAAAACAAAAAACACACAAGAGTATTATACACTAAAGTACAAGCACTCATGAAAAAATGACTTAAGCATAGTACTTCTTTATGTAAATCCATTTCTAGGTTCACTCAAAGGGATTCCATCATAATCAACCAGCTCATAATCTCCCTTCTCCAACATTCATTTGACAATATAAGGACCCCGCCACATGGGCTCGAATTTACCGACCCCTAGAAAATTACGATCTTGCTCGTAAAGAAGAACTAGATCACCTTAAGAAAAAACACATGGCTTGACATGCTTGTCATATTGGGCCTTAACACGTTTCTTCTGAGTTTCAATAACTAAGGTGGCATCACGATGGGTTTCGTCTAATTGCATCAAATACAAAAGATGTTCCTCTTCAACAGAGGTGTTAGGGAGAAGTTCAACGGCTATTTTCAAAGATGGTATCTGACATTCAATCGAAAAATTTTCTTCGATACCATAGACTAGATGGAAAGGTGTGAATCCTGTGGAAGACTTAACAGATGTCTGATAGGCCCATAATGCTAAAAACAACATTGTGTGCCAATTTGAATTATGAATCCCTACCATCCGTCGAGGCATAGTAGTGAGAAATTTATTAATTGCTTCAACTTGGTCATTGGCCTATGGATAATAGGGGGTTGAGTTTTCATGGTGAAGAACCAACTTTTTAGTAAGTTCAGTCATCATAAAATTTCGAAAGTGACTACCGTGATCAGTAACGATGGATTGAGGGACACCAAATCTAGTAATGATATGATTGAATATGAACAATGCTGCAGTTTTCCTAGTATTATCAAATGTAGGCATCGCCTCAGACCATTTAGTGAAATAATCCATAGCTACAATGATGTATCCATGCCCCCTGGCTGAGTGAGGTTTACATGTCATGAAGTCAATGCCCCATTTAGCGAACAGACCAACGAAAAATACAGGGTGGAGAGGAGTAGGGTGAGATCAGATCTTATTATTATAAGTTTGACAAGCGTGGAATTTCCGGACAATAGTAATGCAATCCTTAAACAATGAAAGCCAAAAATAACTAGCTCATAAGATATTTTGAGCAGTGGCATACCCAGACATATGACCGCCACATGCTCCAAAGTGACATTCATTCAAATCTTTCTTAGCTTCATCATAGGTGAGACATTGTCGAAAAATGGAATCAATACCATGGTGTTAAAGGGTATCACCAAGGATGATGTATTGATGGTCTTGATACCGTATAAGACGATGATCTGTACTAGAAAGATCAGGCCAGAAAGTTTGAGTCTGAAGATATATGATGATATCTCTGTACCATACATCATCAAAACTGATCAGAAAGAGGGATTTTTCAAGTAAGGAATCCTCTACCACATGTTTTGTCTTAGTAGAGGGAAGGTCACATATCAATTCGGAAAAAACCAAAGACTCTTTCACTTGGATCGTTCAAAATCCAAGTCAAACTCCTGGAGAATCACGATCCATTTGGAGTAATTCCCCCCCAACAATTGTCGAGCAAGGATATGTTGCATATGGTTGCAATCGAAAATAACCATGGTCATGTGTAATAAGATGTAGTGAGGAAAATGTTGAACAACTTGAACAACTGCCAAGGGAAGTTTCTCCACATGTAGGTATTTGGTTTCGGTAGTCGTGAGACTCCGACTCAAATAGTATATCACATGATCGTCATGTGAATCATCTTCTTGGACTAAAACCAGGGAAATGGTAGAGTCTGAAGCAACTAAGTACAAGAAATAATCTCAGCTATATTCAAGGGGAAACAGTAGTGGTGTACGGGTTAAGGAAATTTTTAAATCTTCAAAGGCTTTGTTTACAATATCGTCCCATATGAACTCATAACCTTTCTTAGGGAGTCGAGTGAATCATTTCATTAATTCAGCGTAATTGGGAATGAATTGACGTAAAACGTTTTCCTTCCCTTGCAAACTTTGGAGTTGGCATAACATGGAAGGAGGAGGTAGATTAAGAATATCCTCAACCTTCAAAGGGTCTACTCGAATCCCATGTATAGACACAATGAAACCAAGAATTCCATCGGATTCCACACAAAAAACACATTTGTGTGGATTCAAACGTATGCGACAATAACGACAACGTACGAAAATGGCCTGTAAATGTGCCAGGTGATCTTGACCATGCATGGAATGCGCCAATAGATCGTCAATATAGGGTTTCACCATGTGATTAATGTCATGAAAAGTGTAATACATAGCACGCTGAAAGGTCTCCCCAACATTTTTGAGACCAAAAGGTAGTTTCTAGTAGGCGAAGGTTCCCCAAGGGAAAATAAAAGTAGTCTTGTGTTGATCCACTAGTAAAATATTAATTTGATTCTAGCTGGAGAAATCGTCCATCAAGGAGAATATTTCACTCTTGACACAGTCATCAACGATCTGGTCAACGAAAGGGGTTGGATATTTGTCCTTAGGTCAAGCTTTATTTATATCCCTATAATCTACAAAAACACGGATCATACCTTGTTTCTTATTTACTGGAACAAGATTGGATACCCAATCGATCAAAGCCATATGATAGACAAAAGCCATCTTTAAGAAGTTTTTCAACTTCAAGCTTGATAGCAATAGATTTACATGGATGGACTGGGAGAAGTCTATGCTAAATGGGTTTAGCATCCAGATATGTATTAATCTCATGTACAGTGATATCAGGATCAATACTTGGCATTTCTTCATAACTCCAGGGAAAAACATCACAAAATTCTTGAAAAAGGGATTTATACGTGAAGACCTCATCGGTAGAACATGAGGCACCGTTATGAACATTTTCCATGACTCTAGGTTTAATCGATATGTCAAGAGGAATGGTAGGTGAAATGTTACTCAAGTTCCCTTCTTACAAAACATTGTGTGTTGAATCAGGAACTGAAGAAGTAACAACAATGATCGACGAAGTCAAAATCCGTTGGTAACTCTCTATGGGATCACGTTGTAGGAATATGATAGAATGATGATGTCCATCGTCCCATGGATTGTCTTCCATAGACATGAATGACATGATCATCTCATCAGTAGGAAATATCATGTGAAACATATCAAGAGATGCGTCATAGAGAGAAGGAGGAGAGATAGTTGTCAATTGAATAGCTTGATAAGAAGATTCGACTAGACTTAAAGGCATCTTGTCACCATAATGAAGACAATCACCAGGGTTAGTTACTATCCATGGGTCATATGATTCAGGGGTTTCACGAACAATGGTGGAGATCATGTTAATTGAAGAGAGAAAAGGAGGAGGTATATCGGGTGGTGGGATTGGAAATGTACCCATCAAGGTTGAATCTTTCAAAATACCCATGCCAACATTCTCATAACCTGGGGATGTCTTTGAGATAAAAGGGACATTGCTAGTACGGGAATCGGAATTAAAGAAATCAAGTTGGTCAACAGTAATGACCTTTCCTTTGTGCGGGAAACGTATCACATGGAAAAGGGTAGACACAACTACACGAATGGAATCAATCCAGCTACGACCAAGTAGAATATTATAATCAAGAGGTGCATCGAAGACCTCAACCTCTACATTTACTGATTTACCTTCTAACGTAATAGAAAATGAGGGAAGAACATTGTAAGGTTTAAAACCTGTACCATTGAAGGCTTTAAGTGTATTGTGTGACTCAGTGAGGGCAGGAGAACCAATGAATTTCCAACAAGTAACAGACATAACACAAGTCGAGGCTCCTTCATTAATAATGTTTCTATAGATATTCTTGTTTTCTACAACAACTTGGATCTGAAATGCTAGTTGAGGAGGGAGCCTTGGAATATGCTCTTCCAAGTCAAATATTATCAAATTGGTGTAGGATAAATTCCACCAAAAGGCTTTAATAATGCCTTCCGTTGAGTAGGACAACTTTGAAGGACTTTGAGAGTTGACATCGCAAAGGGTGCTTGCGCAAGGTCTTCTACAATATTGTAGTTTTGGGCAGCATGTGCATGAGGATTAAACGAGGAATTTTGAACAATGCCCTTGGGAGGAGGAAGAAGAATTGTTTCGAGACTCGGTTGTTCGAGATGAAGAGGACCATTTGGAGGTTAAGTTGGGGGAGGAGGTTGAACCAACGAAGGTGGCATATCATCAACTTTCTTCTTCGACGAAGAGTAATCTTTGGCTCGAGTTGCGACTGCATCTTCATTCTTCTTGGAGTCACCAGTACACATAAGGACATAAGATGAGATAGAGGGAGAGGGTTGGTCATGAATGACCAATTGGGCCTGCTGTTGAGATGGAAATGGTTGTGACAAGATGGCAGGTGTAGAAATATTCCCAGTCCCTTGGAGGAACTTAGTAACCTCAACGCGTCATGGACAATATTTTGTATAATGATCCTCACCACAAATAAGGTAGGGGTAACGAGGTTTACGTTTATCTTTCTCATCAACGGGTTGTGTTTTGGCTTTGTAAGATTGTTGATTGTTATTTTTTCCCTCCTTATTCTTACCCTTCCCTTTCTTTTTATTTTTATTTTTACTAGTAGGTGTAGACTGAACCGAATTAACTTTGACAGTTTTATCGATAGAAGGAGTAGGAGTAGTAGCATTTTGTACATTAGAATCAGTACATTTTGGATTGGTGTGACTAGCGTGTGTAGACTAAGTCTCAACATGAAAGGTTCCAATTACACTATCAACAACATGAGAAGTTGTTGGAGGTGTTGGGATAGGATTTGTGGAAGGACGAGGAGCATCAGGGATCAAATCATAAAGTGTTCCCGTTTGTGAATAAACAATATCTAGATACTAAGAGCGACTAATCGCCTTCTCTTCAATGACAACACCACCCATGGAAACATCACGAGCAATAGGTACAATGAGCGATTTGGTGAACCACCTAGCCAATAGTTGATCAAGAAGAGGAACTTTGATTAAACGTCTTCTCCTCCTCCACTCATGGATGTGATTAGAAATATGAGTGGACAAGGATTGTTTGAAAGAAATCAAAATTTCGGTTCATGTCTCATATTGAATTGAGAACTGGTAATGTGTTAAAAAGGACATGGACAGGGTTTTAAAGTCATTAAAGAATCTTCATGGTAACTCGAAGTACAATTTTGTTGCTGAACTCGTGAGAATTCATTGGAAAATTCATAATCTTATGGACTCGTACATCAATGATTTGGACGAACATAAAAGATGGAAAGTAATACCATGATTATTTGGGTCTTCTCCTGCTCGACCATCAAATTTAGGAATGTCGGACGGTAGTTTGGCTGGCATGACAAGCCAATAAGGAGAATGCAAAATAGGATCATTCAAAATCCTAGACAAATCCGATAAATCCAAAGTGGCCAGAAAAGGAAACTATCGGTTCACTTGAGGAAAATGGTAGTTATGAGAGGGAAGCCCCATAGGTATACCAGTAGGACCATAAGGAGTATGGAGATAATTAGACAGTCCTGACAGATTTCGCTGTGGGGGATTTTGAGGCAAATAGCCCACAGGGTTGGGTTGATTAGGTATGTTTCCTTGAAAAGGAACATTATACGGAAAGTTTTGACCCCAAGTGGGATTCAAAGAACCTGGGTATGGTTGACTGAGATTGGGGGGGGGGGGAAGAATTGACTTGAGGATGTTGCCCCCCAGCCAGTTATTGATTACCTTGGAAAGGAAGATTCCAAGGTTGAGATTGTAACACGGGTTTATTTTGTCCATAAATTGGGTTAAGGTCTCCAACTTGAGGTTGCCCCCCAAGTTGAGGTTGTCCCCCAATCTGAGGTTGTCTCCCAAATTGAGGTTTCCCCCCCCGCTTGAGGTTGACCTCCAACAGGAATCTGGAAACCAGAAGTGACAGAATGATCGGTGCCTCCAACTGGATTGGAGCCACTAGGGCCATGACGATTAGATCCTCCTAACAAAGGTGGAGGAGTAACGTAAGGCCCTCCGAAGAGAACCTGGGCAGGTGTAGGAACAAACTAATTCACAACATTATAACCAGGAGGAACAAAAAGTACAGACCCTCCATATGGATCCTGGGTAGGGATAGAAATGGAAGTATTCAAAGATATATACCCAGGGGGAAGTGGTGGATTTGGTCTAGGCGGAAGTGGTGTTATAATATGATCTTGAGTGATAACCACATTTTCAGTAGAAACCGTGGTAGCTTGTGGGACCATAGTAGAATGGGCCATCTGGAGAGGAAGAATCAAGTGAGAACCAACCAAAAATTGGTCTGAAACGATGGTGACACTACTGGTAGTACCAAAAAAATGGTCTAAAGGTACCGTATAGGTAACATACATCTCAGGAATTTTTGATGCCATAGGTTGATCAGGACTCACTCCTAGGTTGTTGTAAATATCTCGTATTTTCAAAGGGGTGAAACCAAGATTAAAAGTTATGGTAGTGTGAGTCGGGGTCCTAAATGATTCACTTTGAAAAGGTGGATCCTCTACTCCAGATCCTGTGTTAGGTCCAATAAGTACTTCAATATTCTCAACATCAACAATTTCCCCTAATGAGTTCATCCGAATAAAATGTGGATCTCGTCTAATACTCAACAACGAGTTTGGGGGAAGTTGGAAATCCTCTAAGGAATCTAAAACAATTCGAAATCCTTCCAAGGAGTGTGTGTTTCCAACTTCATAAGCTACTTGTTGTTGACTACTCCATCGGGAGAGCCTTATGGTGAGTTAGGAAGAAAAGGGAGGTAACCTTTTGTATATTTTGGGGGTAGCCCTTGCATCCTATGTGAATGACGAAGGAAGATGTTGGCTGAACCAAGTAAAGAAGGAAAAATATCTATGGCCAACTAGGGAAACAAACAACACTCACTAATAAAATCTAGAAATCAAACCAAGCAAACAAACCTTCTTATTCTGAAGTCACTAATTGGTGATGAAATCCAACGTCACGAATTCAAGACAAGAAGGGGTTGGGATAAATCTTGTGGAAAAGTTACATTGATGACCTTCTTAGTGGACTTACACCCTCGTGCAAGATCCCACACACAATCATGGGTATACCCTCCAAGGAGCCTGAGTGATTTTGGCCAACGTCGATTCCAGGTATCGTGAATACTTTCCCCTCCACAGTCACCTCGTGGAAATACTCTAGAGAGATAGGATATTAAGGCTACCAACTAAAAAATTCATGCATAGGGAAATAGTCAACAATTTGATCCACGTGCAAAGGCAGGGTATCTAGCCCGAAATCAACTTGAGAGGCTCCCACACATAATCGTTGTTATACCTTCAAGTGACCCCTAATAATATGTGCAATATCTACACCAACACCAACAAAGAAGGGTGAGAAACTCTACCAGTCCTAATGCGACCTCGTGATTGACCCTTGTGTTAGAAGGGCTTCCCGAGACAAAATGTAGCATTTGGATTTGAACTCTCCCTATCACAAGATGATATTGTGTGTTTTGATGCTTTGGAGAGTGTTCCTTACAACCTATTCCAAATATTTGTCCTAGCTAATGTTGGTGAAAATAATTCCTAGAAAATAAAAGTTGCTAATACATTTTAAAGTTACGCTATGTTTTAGAGGTTGTTGTTTACTCAAAAGGGAGATGGAAATGAAACTAATGAAGTTGTGACCTTGACCCAAGAAAATGAAGGAAGAGATGAATGTGCAATTTTTCAATTCAATGAACTCTAATTACAGTAGGGAGAATTTAGTCTTTTGAAGTAAAAAAATATACGAATTGCAATTTCCTAATTCCGAATGAACACAATTCCAAATAATCATGAACTACAAAATTTTCCAATTCTTCTCTTTGACAAATATTTCGAATGTAAAAATTTTCTTATGAAAGATTACTAAAAAGAATAAATGAATTTAGTTCTTCCTTTCCCAAATCAAATTAGGGATGCAATGATGAAAGGAAAACATGATCCAAGAAAATCAAGACATTCTTAACACAATTCCCAAATCAAACTTGTAATATAGACAAAAATGAAAATGATAAGAAAGTTTTTGTCAAATACAAACAAAAAGTGTTTCTCAAT